>OZ005744.1:192816143-192970858 GCA_963930735.1 Dioctria linearis | reverse complement strand
ATGGAACTTTCTTATTGCTGGAGCTGGTGCTGCTGCTGTTCAAAAACCTTGTTTCACTTTCATAAACTGCAAAATGCCTTGCTCGTTGTTCTCTCCATTTTTAAGCGGACATCACTCATTCATTCATTCATTTTCAAAGAGCCTTTTAAAGCTCTCTACTTACTTCTTAGAACCAATTTAAGTAAAATAGCAAATAGTTAGCATTTTCTTTAAAATTTTAAGGAACACGAACAAGAAATAGAGAAATTCAACGACATGAAGTTCCCTAGCTATGTGCTGAGGTACTGCTAGACTGCAGGGCATTTTCTCCATTCTAGCCAGAAAGGTTGTAACTATTTTATAACTTTTGTCTTTTAGAATGGTTTTCCTTATTTTCTTCCTTTTTGTCCTTATCCCCATCCCCTGTATTTTTTATACTTCGAAAAGTGCTTATCATCCATTGACTGTTCCACGTCCGATGCTTTGACTTCCTATGAAATGAGTTTCTTTACACGTTTGCTATGGAACTGTCGAGTATTTCATAGCCAAGTTTTGGTACAAGAGTGTTCCAGATGGTGTTTTCCAATAAAGGAAAATGACCTTTCCTCAATTTGTTCCCTCTCTCACCCGTTACCTTATACTGCAATACTTACAATTTGCTTTGTACATATCTTTTACATACATAGCAATATGTAATGTTGGTACATACCTACGTATATAAATGTACCTTGTCTGAACGGAATGCAAAGTGAATTTTATCACAGACTTATCCTTTGTCATGTAGAATTTTATAAAAACGAAAAATAAAAACTCGAAATATGTGGACAAGATAGTTGTGTCTTTTGACAAAATTTACTATACCTTTTTCTGGTATTGAATTTATTGAACTGTCCTCTCTGATGTCTTCCAGAAGTTCCTCTTGGTTATCCATCTCTGAAAAAATTAAAAAGAAAAAACCATAAGCACACATGAGAAAAGACTACATTAGAGAGAAAATTTTTGAATTTAAGGGCATTGCATAAAATTTTCAGAAGAATGGTTATTCGCGATTTATCCTATGAAATCGGTAAGATCAGGTGTGTTTAGTCAAGTTTCGAATAGACAACGAAGGATTGACTTGACTCAACGAAATGAAATTTATCAAACTAAAGCTTATAAAAGGATTTGTAATAGAATAGAATTGTTTACAAGAATATAAATGTCTTTTTTTTAGTTCGAAAAAAATGGCGGAAATAAAAATAAATCAGTCAATACAACCAACTAATAATATAAATACAAATAAAACTAAAAAAAAATAAAAATTAATTCGAAAAATTATACTAATTAAGAGCGGAAACAACATGAGCAAATAATACTTAAAACATAAAATAACAATTAAAATAAATAAGCAGAAAAAATAAAGGAAATAAAAGATCGAATATATAACAACTAAAAACTAGAAAACACAAAGCCAAGACCACCTAAAACTAAACCAAATACCTATCCCAAACTGGTGTTGGGGCGCGCTATCTGCTCCATAAACCCACGAGTCGAGCTCGTACGCTGATATTCGGATAGTAACTTATTCCAAACTCGAACAGCATGGCCAAAGTAAGCGTCTTCCATTACTGAATAATGAAAAATTTGGTATCAGCAAATCGAAACGCCTTGTGGGGCCTAAAAACTCAAATTTATTAAATAAATAGCTAGGTTTCTTACACGGTTAGAAATCTTGGTGTAAAAGATAAAACTAATGTATATCTGTTTAATATTAACTCTTTGTATTCCAAATTTTATATAGAAAGTTATAAAGTCGAATATACTATTCATCATTTGTATACAATGTCAGTCTAATGTTAATACGAAATTTTCCTATAAAAACAATTTCTGTACGCATATAAGACAAATGTAATCCGAAAATGTTATACATAGAATTTATATTGAAAACTTTAAAATCTATCAATATGCATATGACTTACTTTATTTATATTGTGATGGTATATACTTTATATGATTTTGTTATAAATATCATATTCAGTTAGGATTTCGACGTGTTCTTTATACGTCTTTGGAATAAATTTTATACCACCTAGGCTATATAGCTTGCAAAAATGCCTCAAAATTTACAAGTGTGTACCATTTCTTTAAAACAAATAACAGTTCTTTCTTTGGTAATATATTCTTTATGCTATTTCGGTATTAACTCATCAGTCAGTATATGAGAGCATCATATTTAAACTAATGAAAAAGTGAAGTGAAGCACATGAACGGTTTTAAATCAGATATCCAATATTATAGGTTTTTGCAAATTAAATTTAAAAAATTACAGGGTAAAAAAAAGGAAGCTTGATAAGAGCATTGAAGAAGAAAACAAGGATAAGTCGACAAATACGCAAACAGAAAAGGTTCCTTCAGAAAGGATTTTCAACGACATTGAATGGGCTAATAAAATAAGTAGAAAATGAGTAAAAAAGTAGAAAATAAACTTTTCTTCACACAGAGAGGTGGACTCAGATTTTTTTATTGAGATTTTTCTCTTGAATATTCTTTCTCTTCATGAATCAAATCACTTATTACCTTTGATTGATCATACTGAAATATATCGGTGATTGTCAGCGAATAAAATCTGAGTCCACCTCTGTGTGTGAAGAAAAGTTTATTTTCTACTTTTTCATGCGGCTTGGCCTCATTTTTGTTTGAAAACTCGTTTTTAACTTATTATATTTTCTGCCTTTTTCACGTTAACTAAATTGTTTTTACGTGCTGCATGTACATATTTTAAAACAATTTTTAAGTCATGTTTGGTGCCGATCCAAAACAAAAAAATTTCGAGTATCAAATCGTCCTGCAACGGTTTTCTGAAATTCAAATTATGTTTTAAACAGCGCTTTTTAGCTGTATTCGAACTTAATCCCATATAACATGAATTTACCCGATTTTCCATGTTTTCCACAGATTTTTCCTATTACTATGAATTTTTTTTTAAAAATTTACATGAATTTTCCTCGATTTTTCATCAAAGTTTTCATCATTGTTGAAGAGAAAGTACTGATGTCAGTAGGACGGAAAAAAAAGGATTCCGCATAGCTTATAAAACTTTTTTGTCGTAAAATTTTCCGGAAAAGTCGGAAAATTCCGGGAATTTTCGGAAAATTTTCCAGAAAAATTAAAAAATTATGCATTTTTCCTAAAACAGATTTATCACTAATCATATCGATGAAAATTTGTCCGATGAAATTCCCGCTTTTTCCGGGTTTTCCAAGGAGTTTTCCACAAAAGCAACTTTATGCAACTCATTTCGCTCTACAACTTTGTCTTAGGTTGCAAAACGCTCAACGCTTCTTTGGTCTAAGAAACTCCGAAAAAGCGTTTTATATGAATTTTCCTCGATTTTTTCTGCAAGTTTTCACCATTGTCGGAGAGAAAGTAATGATGTCAGTTGTTAGGGAACTTGATCCTGCATAATTTAGAAACTTTTTTACCGGAAAATTTTCCGGAAAAGTCGGAAAATTCCGGAAATTTTTTTTCGGAAAAATCGTAAAACTGCATTTTTCCTGTAACGAATTTATCACTAATAAAATTTGTACCAAATTTTCAAATGATTTTTCCAGATTTTCCGGGTTTTGCATGGAAATTTCCGGTTCTAATTTTGATATATTCAATTGTCACGCGACATGAACCTGTGTGCCAAAATTTCAGCTCGCTGTGATGACGAAAAGTGGGTCTACGAAAGTATCGAAAATAGTCAAAAAGAAATATATAGACAGACAAATTCGTGTACGTGTTAATAGGGAATGGCCTCAAAAAAGGTTTCTAATTCATTTTGTCTTTTGATTTTGACATATTTAAATTTAGTATATTCTCCAGGGCTTACACAGAGCTTGCAATAAACTGCAATAAAAATTTCACCACAATATGATGTTTTAATAATTTATACATAAAATTAATATTAATTCACTATATACAATATATAGTATCAATTTTATCTACAAAATACATAACTTAATTGAATACCAATGTTGGCCTATGGCTCTGTGGTGTACTGGAAAGCAATGGAGTATGCCAATCATCGTAACATATTGAAAAGATCCATTGATTGTCCCCTACTTAGTGTAAGCGGCGCGCTCAAGCCTACCAGCACTGGGGCTTGTGAGGTTATCTTCAATACACACCCCGTGCAGATACATATCAAGAAGATGCCTCTATCGCAGCGCTGAGGTTACATCTGAATCGGGGCTGGATCCATCCAGAAAACAGGACTCCGCACGAGTGTATCCTTGATTTTGTGCGGTCCATCGCACCTAATATCAACAGCAAAAGTGACCACCTCCTTGAGACCATGCTAATAAGTAATTTTAAAACGAAAATCCCATCTAGGGAGGATTCACCCATTGACAGATATCACAATTTATACGGACGGCTCCAAATCTGAAGACAATACCGGAGCGGGTGTCTTCTGTGAGGAACCGCACTTGGAACTTGCGATACAGCTGGAAGGCCATGTTACGGTTTTCCGGGCGGAGGTCAAGGCCATTCTTGAATCGCGACTTGGGCCGATTGCCAACACAATTCTCTTACGTTAGACGACCCTTCGGGTAGAACAACAAAGGAACTGTGGGGCAAACCTAACACAAGTTTCACGAAAAAGCTGCTAAGACTGAGCAAGCCTACCCTGAGAATTCTGGTGTCTATTCTTACGGGACCCTGCTCCCTCAAGGGGCACCCTACATAGATTAGGACTTGTCGATAGTCCGATATGTAGAGGATGCGGAGAGGAGTCCGAAACGGTGACTCACTTTCTTTGTCACTGTCCCGGCTCCCTCCGGTAAATGCTATGGACTCCTTGGCTTACACCCCCTGGATGAAGTGCACGAAGCCGGTAGGGAGTTGTTATGGTTTATAAGAGCGTCTGGCTTGGACCTGTGATCATTAGTCAAGGGTCTGAGGGTGAACAATGGCCTGCTGTGGCCTACATTCTGGAGTACCCCTCCCGGAGGGGGGGGGGGGGGGGCTCCAGCTCTCTTCAATCCATCCATCCAATTGAATACTAGTTATTATTAAACTTATGTGAAAACATAATAGATGAAGATAATACAGAATTACATATAAAAGTAATATATAAAATGGATTAATTCAGCCTATAATCATGGTATTAATTTTATACTCTATTGATATAGAAATCTAAAACAAACAAAAGTATAAAGTTTATATTAACATTTGTAAGCATTTATATATAAATTATTCATGTATAATATTTACACCAATATTTCTAACCGTGTAGAATATATGAGCTTATGTAGAGATGCCAGAAGCCTACGAAAACGGTACAGCTTTAAGGCGCAAACAAGTAGATGATTACGATGTTGCGAAACATGATTAAATCTCCTAAGGCAGAAGACAACCTATTGTGCTGTCTTTGAAAGACAAATTTAGTTTGGTAGAACAGGAGGAACAGGAGTAAGGGAAAAGCAGACAGTCTTATGAAAGTGTAGCAGAATCAAAGCTTTAACCAGCATCGACCGAATGTTTGTAGACAAAGTTTCCGAAGACAACCCCAGCCGACTAAGGCCACCGTAAATCCTACCTGTCATATCGTTGACATGGTCACGGCATTGCATTCTAGAATTGAGGTAGATTCCAAGATTTTTCACACGATTCGAAAATTGAAGCACCGTATTATCCAAAACTACAGGTGGAAGGTTAGAAACCTCAACAGCTCTGCGATAGAAAGGCAGGCACTGCGACTTTCCGGCATTAAGCAATAAAAGAATACTATCAGCCCAGCGTGCAATATTGCGAATGTCGGAATTCAGCCTATCGATACAATCCTCCACAAGTTCTATTAGTCGACTGAGATACATCTAAACATCATCGGCATACAAGTGAACTTTGCAGTCTTCAACAATATTAAGAAGATCATTTATATACAGGCTAAAGAGTAAGGAGCCATGCATAGAGCCTTGAGGAACAACAAAATTTAGAGGCAAAGCATCGGAAACAGGATCCATCACCTTAATCGGCTAGAATATGTTAAGAGAGAAAGCTGCGGATTAAGGACATAGAAGAAGAGAGAACTTTTGAAGTCTGAGGGGCTAAATCTTGCTAGGCATTCAAGTAAATACGTAGTATTTCACTTCACACCTAAAATTTATTTTAAGTCTATATATGATATCAGCTTGGATGTTTGCTTTGGCGTATACGGCAGGCAGGAACCAAACCGTACTGACGATTATATGGTTTATGCTTATATGAAACGCCCTCTTTTTGCAATGAAATTGCTTTTTCCAAAGATTTTTCAAGTAGTGCAAGAACACACAGATGGTCCCTTTCATACGAGCTGCGAATATCACTCGTGAAATTCAGAAGGGCTGTCTCACAAGTAGGAGATTTACGAAAACCTGACTGAAAAATACTTAATAAATTAAGGTTTTATAAATGATCAGATATTTGCTGTATGATTTTTCCAGGACTTTAGTAAGAAATCCTAACAGGATAATGGGTCGAAAATCACCGGGAACCTCAGCTGTATTGGCCTTAGATGCATATAAATAAGAACAAAAATATTTGAAGTTATGCAATTCGTTCCTTTCGATGCAGTGTTATATGGTGGATATACATAGCATACTTACGCTAAAGTAAATAGTAAAAATTAAACACTTAATTCTTCTGTCGAAAAGTGGCCTATATCGGTATGAAGATGGCTAAAATTTAGAACAAATCGGAAGTTTTGCAAAAGTCACAAATAAAATTCTACTCCGGATGGCAATCGAAGCGTCAAATAAGATTCTTCAATTTTAGATCGTTAAACTTTATTGAAGAGTGTGTGGTAAGCAGTCTCATTCACTGTTGTCAGAGCTCGCATTTTGTGATAACCCCCCCCCCCCTCTTATGGCTGATTACATAGAGCTATGTTTATATTTTTAGAATACATTAACTCATTTCCGCCCGTTGATGCATTTTTGCATCAGGAGGTACTTTAAGATTTTTTCAAGGTGACGGAGCAAATGATAACATCGGTCTGCTTGGGAAATGTGTTAAATTAGCCCTTCGTTTACACATAATATTTTTGGTATAGCTCAAGTCGTTAATTTGCTTGTATTTTAAGGTCGAAAGGTCGATGCGTGGTACGAATTTCGGATTTTTAGAATATTTTGTTTGTTTTCAAAAAATAAGTGAACGTAGTTAAAATAATAAAAAAATAATCATTCCAATGTTGAACAGTTATTGATGTATATATAATTTTAAACAAAAAAATAGTTTCATTTCTGTTCGCGATATTTTGAATCTGTCACGTGAGCCCAAAATTGATTGGTGCATTTCTTCACTAGTAACAGTTAACGATATGGGAAATACGGAATTAACTGCTCTTCTATGAGGTCGTTTTATTTACATATTTAAATATATTTTGTTTTATTTAATCGACTGTATCAAACGTTTCTTTCAAATGCTTTTTATAATATTAACATAGAGTCTAGTGTGAAAAACTGTAAAAAGGAATGAAAAGGAACCAAAACTCCACGTATTGTATGTTAATTACCAAAGAATGTCACATCTCAAGTAGAATATTACGTTGTAGATAATTTGGTAGGAATAGATTTAATTCAATCGAATTCAATAACAAATATGTTTAGTACACTGTTAGATCTAATATTTATAAGTAACGAATTAAAATTTGAAGTTCATGAAGTTAGTATTCCTTTAACGCCTATTGATTTTCACCATAAAGCTGTTAATCTTTCCATTTCTGTTTATGAATTTTGTTCTCACTGTACCGATGGAGATATTTTTGAATATAATTTTGTTAAGGCTGATTACCATAATCTTAATAACTTCCTTCCAAATTATGAATGGAATTTGATATACTCTGATGATTTATATCAAATGTATAGCAGGTTCCTGGACGTTATTCATGCAGGCCTTATAAAACGTGTTCCTACTAAGAGAATCTCAACTAATAAGCATCCAAAATGGTTTAAAAAAAGTGTTATTAAACTAAAAAATACTAAGTCTAAGGCGCATAAAGATTCAAAAAAATCTGGCAATCTTTCCGATAGAATAAGTTACTGTCAGCTTAGGCGTGAATATAACTTCCTACTTAGATTTATGTACAATCAATACGTTTGGTCTATGAAGTGCAGTATTAAATCCAATAGCAGGACATTTTGGTCATTTTATAAATACGAAACGTAATTCTACAGGTCTTCCGAAAATGCTGCAATATGACAACAAAAAGGCCTTTAATTTAGCATCTAGTTGTGATCGGTTTGCTGAACATTTCAAATCCGTGTACAGTGATGACTCTGTTTATCTTAATGTTAATGATTTTACGCCTCCGTGTGATCTTTCTATTGGTGTTGTCTCTTGGTCTACCAGCGACGTACTGCAGTCCTTAAGAACTTAAATTCTAATACCAAATCTGACACTGACTTTTTCTGCATTAACTTCAATTTTAAACTTATCTTTACAAACAGGGATTTTGTAAGATATTTGGAAAGTCTTCTTCATTACACCGATATTTAAATCTGGGCAAAAGATGACATCAAAAATTATAGAGGTGTCTCTGTTGTTATGAATATAATTCCTAAAATTTTTGACTCGTTGATTCATTCTAAAGATACATCTTTAACCAAAGAAATTATTTCATTGGAACAGCATGGATTTATTTCTGGACGATCATGTGCAACTAATTTAACTTCCTTTTCACATTAGAGCTCTTAATGCTATTGAAGATTCATTTCAAGTTGATGTTATTTACACGGATTTCTCTAAAGCATTTGATAGAATTAATATTTCTCTTCTTTTATGTAAATTTAGTATAATTGGCTTTCACTCATCTTTTTTTAAATGGATTGAATCCTATCTGACTGATTGTAAACAATACGTCAAAATTGGTAGGATCCTCTCCAGAGAGATAAACGCTTACTCTGGCGTGCCTCAAGGTAGCCACTTAGGTCCTCCGTTTTTCTTGCCTTTTATTAACGATATAGTAGAAAGTTTCAAAATTACTAGATGTTTTATGTTTGCTGATGACTTAAATTATTTAGTAAAAGTCAATTCTGTGGATGATTGCGCACTCATTCAACGTGATCTTAATGGTCTCTCTGATTGGTGTTCTATAAACAATTTTCAGTTAAATATTGGGTAAATGTAAAACTATGACATTTCATCGTTTATTCCAATCCAATAATTTTTAATTATCTTACAAATAACAATACTCTTCGTAGGGTTTTTGAAATTAATGACTTTGGGTCTTATACATGATATTAAATTGAGCTACATTTGACATGTTGAGCTGATAGTTTGTTAAGGCTCGTAGATGGCTAGTTTCGTTAAGCGTAATTCTAAAGACCTCAGAGATGTTCACACTCTTAAAGTTCTCTACTTCGCCTTGGTAAGGTCTATTTTAGAATATTCAAGTGTCGTTTGGTGCCCCCATTACAAAGTTCATATTGATCGTCTTGAATCAATACAGAAAAGCTTCACTAGATTTGCGCTTTACAATGTAACTACCGATATGATAATTTACCTTCATATTCTGTAAGATGCTTACTGTTGGGTTATCTCAATTTTGGATTACGTACGGGAGGTTAACTGTGCGACTTTTGTTAAAGATATTTTGGATTAAAGATTAGTATATATGCTCCCGAAAGCCCAATTCGCTCTAGGTGCTTGCTGTATATTCCTCATCACAGAACAAATTATGGTAATCACAAGCCTATTTCAAATTGTTCGTCAATGTTTAATAAATTTTCATCAATTGTCGATATATCCATGCCAGGAGATAGTTTTAAATCCTGTATTTTCGATAACTATAGAAGTGTTAACTCATCTTAGAATTAATTTATACATTAACTGAAACAGTTGTCGACTTTATAGTTTTGTGGAGTTTTGTTGATAATATTCGTAGGATTTCCTTAAGTTATTCAATAATTTTTACTATACTCGAATCTGATCGAATCGATTTTTCAAATATGTGTCCGTTGATATTATTTAAGATGAACAAAAAAAATGTTTCGGTTCAATTATGCAACGTGCTGATTTGAATTTAGACGCGTCTTTTATTCTTTAAAGCAAATATAGTATTTCATCTTGAATTTTTGCGAGATGTGAAGATGAAGAACAGATGGTAATTCTCATCGAAGTGAATTATTAGTAAATTGCAGGGGGTCCTGTAGTAATAATTCGAAGATAATATTGATCGTATCGACGAAGCTTGTGAAATAGAGTATATCGAGGAAAATGTTGAAATTGTCAACGATACATCTACTTTCGTGTCAAATGAAGTCACCAGGAAAATTGAAGTAGTATGTGAGTCTATACAGAAACGATTCTACATTCAAAGCTACCGGAAAAATTAACAATGAAACCGATGATGAAAGTCTATCAACGAGGTTTTATTAAACGATAATTCTGTAGACACTGTCGGTTTGAATCCTAATGGAATTGTGCAATGCATCATATCAATTGTTACGACCGCAAGAAAGAAAGACTTCAATGGTCGAAATACCACATGCTGTAAATGTATATAGTCGAAAACTGTGGAAATATCGCATTCGAAAATAGGGCAAGAAATGGTATTTGCCTTTTTTGACTAATGATTTTGATTTGGTAATGTATACTTCATAAGAATGAATAAAATGAAAAGGAGTGAAAAATCGACAGTTATATATTTGATTCGTGTTTATGTAAATATAAGTATTTGCACTGAATGCCGTTTGGACTGACCACGAATGATGCAAAAATGCACCATCTTCTGTAGTCCATACCTGCTCACACCTTCTTGTTCACATAGTCTGCATAATTTGTGTCTAGAAAGCCCAGCCTGTGTTCCCACGCTTGCGTGGTTACGGGGAGAGTTCTCTCTGCAGCCTAATTAAGTACCGAACTTGATTCCTGTTCACTAAAAAAATGGGAAGATCGGTTATTCACTTGATAGTTCAGAGCCCAATTACACCATTTGTAAAGAAGATGAAGATAATTTCTGTCAAATATATTAAAGGTGATTAAAAAAAAATAATGTTAACAGCATTCCCTCATTGTCATTATCAACAAACGAATGAAAGTAGTCTTCAGTTATAGTAATGTGCGATAGTTTACCTTTATTGTGTTCCTAGTTCCTAGAATAATGTTTCGAGTTCTATAGACTAATGCAAGATATAAAATTAACGGATTCTCTTTTTTATTTACAGAAAGCAATGCTACCACTGTTGTGTCCCTATATGGTAAGTACAATAAAGTTGCGATTTTTATATTATTGTAATGGGCAATTATTACAACTAATTAGGCTACATTAGAAAGTTTATGGATCAAAACGTTCAATATCGAACAAGACCTTCCATTTAGGACCACATATCTTTATCCTTGGCACGCTCAGGTCCCAATGACTTGGACCGGAATTTTTTTAATTACACTCACAATATAAATATTAAAAAGAAGCGGAGCCAAAATGGACTCCTGTGGAAGTACTTTTTGTTGTTCTGTGTTCTTCAAGCATGCATACCTGAAATACAAGAATTTTTTGCAAACTTTATCATTTCCAGTATATGAATAAGATCATCTCTCCACCTATTGTGAAATTGATTCTCAATAATATGTGTAGGGCGAGAATTTGATTTGTGTAACTTCATTCTGATATAGAGCCACCTTGTTTTCTGTTTATAATGGGTTCAATTCTATTTCTATAAAATCGTTTGCTTTTAAGCTAAGCGATCATTTTTTCTCATTTGAAAGCAGAGGAGAGATTTCCTGTCTCCAGAATGTTTCCGAGGAAATTAATAAACCAGAATAAGATCACCGCAGCTCTTAAGAAATCCTATAAAGGGTATTGATGTCAGCGTCGGTTCTGTTCAGGTTTCTGGTTCAGTTTGATTTTTGCAGACAGAACGACGGCTTAATGTTGTTTCTTTGCTCCTCTTAAAATCACACTTTATTTTGAAAATTAATATCTAGCATCTACTATTTTTTAACAGACGTAATGTTGAAAATTAAAAAAAAAATCTTTTTCCAGGCGACTAAGTAAGGAAGAAACAAGTTCTAAATTCTGAGAGAGAAATTGAAAGCACTCCTAGCAATTTTTAAAATGTAGCTCATACGTGAACGTGTGAAACACCAATTTCAGTAGGCATATGTATGTTAAAACCTATGCAATCTCGTTTGACATATATGGGATTTCGTCTGGAGTCCACAATAGTGTCAACAAAATTATGGATGGTATTAAAATTAAGGGGAAACAAAGCACTAATGAAAATTAAGAAAGGCGACGGAGAGATATTAGAGCCCTGGGGCACACCGGCGTTCATCTAATACAACCTATATTAGGCGGCCAGATAAAAAACTTGCAATCCATAATAGAAGAGGAGGGGGATACCAAGTGCTTTAATTTTGCCAGACTCTATCAAAGGCCTTTGAAATATCTAGGGCAATGATTTTGGATTCACCAAAATTGTGAGAGTTACGGTTCCAACGGTCTGTAAGAAAAGTCAGCAAGTCTCCAGATGAGCTTCCAGATCGAAAACAATATTGGCGATCATTGATGAGTAGATTGGTGTTTAGATACTTCATTAATTTGGAGTTAATGATAGATTCAAGAACCTTGGTCGATAACTATAAGGGTTGCTACCCTCTCCTTTTTTGTGAATAGGCTAAACATGGGCTAGTTTCAAAGCAATTGGAAAGTGACTAGTTGAGTAAGTCAACTTAAATAATTTGCTCAGAGTCTTACCCAAGAATTAGCCGCAACTTTTAATTAAAAGAGGCTCGAAACTATCATAACTTGCGGCTTTGAGGACGTTAAGCCCATTAACAACTTTGTATACATCCCTCGTACGTATGTGCATTGGTTCCTGTACAAATCGACGCGGGAGTAGGTACAAAACAAGTTTCTGTGAAATGGGGCAAATCTAAGAATTTGAAGCGAATCTAGCAGCCAAAATTCTATCTTTATCTTTATTAGAGACACTTATGGTACATTTGTGGTATATAGAATGATGCATTGTCATTGTGGTGAATGATTCGAATGCGATCTAGATCACATTTAGAATTTTCTCCAATATAGTTCGCAGATACTGGATGATCTTCCTACCATACATACATAATGTAACCAGATGTAGATACTAAAAAAGCTATAATTCCCTTTCCAATGATCCGCGCTTGTCGATCTTTGGTTGGCTTGGCTCCTCCTGAAAAAATCCATTAATCCAACTGACATTTACTCCCTTTCAGGTTTTGTGTATTTTGTGAAAATATTAGCGGCCTAGTAAAATTTTTCCACTTAAATTGACTTTTTCTTCCAATGCATGCGAAATTAGCCAAGACATAATTTCTTCAATCTGCTAATATCATTTATCTGCTAAAAGATGACATTTTACAAACGTAATGGCAATAGGTTCCTTTAATTTATAGGGCAACCTAGATATATCACATTTCGTTTTGTGTTTAAAGAACCTAATTGTCGGAAAGGGCAACGCCCATTTTAGCCCCGACAGCTCCAAACAACCGAGATGTCTGAAAAAATAAAAAGATATTTTGTTGCCAAGGGTGTCAAAGTTTAATCTAGCACATTTGGAAAATCTAGTACAGAATCGAATTCCTTAGGTCCTAAGAAGAAGTCTGAGTACCCAATATCCTATACTCGGAGGTTTAAATAGCCAGGCCCATACTCACTTTTTTTAGTAATATCTTCTTTTTTATGCGAATTGAGAATCTTCACTCCTTAGAAACGCTCTAACTCGGTAGGGGTATGTACAATCGGAAAACAGGTCACTGTTTGCCTCAGCTCATTACAGTTACAATTCGTAGAATTTTTCTCTGCATACTTGTAGGTAGGGTTTCCAATTATCCGACATTATTGATTATCCGATTATCGAATACTGAAAACTCAAAATATCCGGATATCCGGATAACAAAAAACAAAATAAATAATTAGCTTGAATCCAATATTTCATGATGTTTTATAATTTTTTTTATTCAAATATTTTAATTATGTATGATTTAAATTTATTTTGTTTTTAAAAAAGAATATTTTAAAAAGTTATTGCATTAAAAATTTCAAAATTCAGACGAGTTCTAAATTTTGTCTTATTCAGGACTACGATTGAAACTGTAAATCCTGGCTTTATTGTAAGAAATGCATTGAATAATATGTCAAATAATCTATCCTTGTTTTTTTACGTTGCTCTGCTCATCAATATATATAGGTAATTAAAGAAATTGCCACTTCCAGTTATCGCTGCAGACTGACAATGTAATGGGGAACACATTTTGAATTATAATCAAAATATTTATGAAATGTGGTATATTGCCTGCTTCTAAGATGTTTTACTTTCATAAGCATTTCATCTCGACGTTCATCCCTTCGTTTTTTTATTCTGTTTCTATAAATTTAAACCTAAGTTCTTTCTAAACTCGTCTAAGTTTTCAAGTAGAAATTTATAAACACATTCAGCGGTCAAAAGTGTCGCTGAATTTTTATTTAATTCCTTTGCTGCAGTCTCTAGTGATAGGACATCTAACAATTCTTGTAAACTTGATTGCCCTTAAATGGTTAAAAATTAAATGTCGCATCGTTGACTGCTGGCTTACCCGTTGGTTACGTCAACAAGTCGAGCAATCGTCGATTTTATATACATAATCCCGCCATATATGGATAACGCCATACGGATAACAGAAAACTCCTACACCGGAAACTGAAGACATCTGTTTACTCCATAAACAATCTATATACCATCTTTTTGGGCGATTAACTAAACCTTTTATTTATAGATATATTTAATTTTTAACCACACTGTTATCATGTAATTTCAGTGTTTAGTAGGTTTGTTTCCGTTTGTAACGAATAGAAATAATTATGGTAGAGCAAAATGGATTGCATATTAAGAGTTATTTTGATTTTTGCATGTCCGACTGTCCGTCTGTCTATCTGTCTGTGTGTCCGCAAGATAACTCGAGATTGCATGTGCTTAGAGAGCTAAAATTTTGCACATGAGCATTTAAAAAAAAAACGAAGTAAATTCAAGTTCGAAAATGGGACAAATCGGGTAACTCCTGCAAGGAGTTGCCATACAAAACTTTCGTTTTTCACTACTTATTTGGACATTGTTTTAGAAGGCATCAGCGTAGAGAGCTGAAATTCTCTACGCGACGTTTTCATAAAAATAGTAAAAATAATTTCATAAATGAGCTAAATTGGGATATATAAAAATTTTGATCTTTTACGTAGGTATTCTGTGAAAACAATTAGTTCTAGACGTTTTTTGTGTACTCAAAAGTTTCTTCAGAATATGAAATGCTATGAAACTAGTTATAATAATTTTTACTGTCCGAGGAATCGTTCTAGAAATATATGTGAAAAACCACTTAGAAATTAAACTTACACAATGGGTGCACGGTTAAAAATTTGAGGATATATTTTAATACCACTTTAGTATTAAGACCATATGCAATACATAAAAAAATAGATTTTAATAAAAGTGGCATATTAAGGCAAAATTTCAATTTCCACATATTAGTTTCTAATATTTTTAAATAAATTTTATAATTAGGCAACATTACATTAAAATTAAATACCGAATAGTATTAAATTTAAATCCAGAAAAATCTAATCGAATACAAAGGACGTAGCCAAAAAGTTGCAATCCGCAATATATTCAAATGTAATGAAAATGTATTAAACAGCAATAGACAAGTATTGTATTCTAATCCCAGTCAGTATTAAAAGTGACACGGAAGGGAGAGCTCGAATAGCAATGCAAGTTGAAATTTGTGCTGGGTTTTTCGTTAAAGTGCGGTATTTACCGGAAAATATAACCAAGTTTGTTAAAATTGAAAAGAAATGTGATGATGGATTGCCGAATAGTATAACTCTGGAAGATGTATTTGTTTCAAGTAAGTATATAGTTAAATACATATATCAATCGGAGCATTTAATGAACAATTTTATTATTTGGATCCTAATATATGTATAAATTAATTTTAGATTCTTTATTTTAAAGTTACTCCTGAAAATTGTTCAGATGAATTTTTAATAAGAGACAGAGATAATGCATCGATTGATCTGGATGATTTGCTAACAATTTTATCTCAATACGGAAAGTGTGCGTTTTTCATGCTTGTAGTAGAAAATATAAAAAAAGTAGAAGGCTAGTATACATACAATTTTTTGTTTTCACGGATATTTTTTCTATTTATCCGTTACTCGACTATTACCGAGAAGTTTTCGTATGGCAGAGGCAGTTTATTGACCCGTCTAAACAGGGTCATAAGGGCATTCGTCTAGGGTATCATAAGAATTACTCTTAGACCAATTCTAGCTTTCTTACGTGTTTTATTTAAAATTTGGATAAAAAAACATCCACAAGACAACTTATTTGTTTGTTCAAAGAAACTTTAATAAATAAATAATAATAATAAATAAAACTGCCCCTTGAGAAAGTAATTGTATAATCTTTTGAAAATAGCTGAACAGTTAAAAAGAAAACAGTATTTTCCTGATAAAAAAAATATCCGGATTATCGGATAATTGAGGAAAAATATCCGGATTACCGAATAATCAAAATGGGTCGGATAATCCGGATAATTTAATATCCGGATTGGAAACCCTACTTGTATGGTGCGGGTAGAAACCGCCCGGCGGGGAACGAGTGGTTCCTATTCCGCATGTTATATATTAAATCAAGGGCATTGCCGAGTACTATAAGGTGGTGTACTTTTTTCCCGATTCAAAAACTTTCTCGGGACGTTTTTTTCCGCCAGAAACCCATATTCATACACTTAGGTCACTTAGACCCCAGCTACTACATTTTCCATGGCCATTACTAGTTTGCTGTGAACATTTTTTCATAGTAAGTTATTTTCCACGATTCACGAATTTCGCGCAATTACGGGAAGTAGAATAGTCGACTTTTTCACCGAAGAAAGTCGTTCAAGCTACATCCGATAACCAAAGCTTTCCCCCGCTTAATTGAAATAAACTTTGTTAACAAATATGTTCAGAGTATCATAATGTATCGTTTAAGACATGTCTAATGTCTGGAGGTATCAGGCCTGAAGTTTTATGAAAAGTGGGCATTCCCCTTTAAAAGAATTGTAATAAAAGTTATACGACGCATTACACATTCCAAGCAGAAACAATCCTGTTATCCTCTCTAAAAGTTCACAGTCAAAAACAAATACTCTAAAGTAAATGTTTTATGCCGAGTTAAATAATCTAAACCCACTTTTATCGGGTGTCGAGTAACTTTAAATGCGACAAAGGGCATTTTTTTTAAGTTAATACAGAAATGGAGCGGAATGGAAAACAACTTTTTCACCAATTTTGTTTTTATTTTCTTTGTACAGTTCAAATCGCCTATGTGAACTGGATAAAAATTGTAAAACTGTTTTATCTACCGTGATATAAATTGAATACACCCTGCTGTGACCGAAAACCGAATATTGAATATAGTTTTCATGTGTACTGCCACTATAAGCTGCATAATACAATGTACATGTGGAGTGAAGTGAGTTCGGTATCTCCCGTCAAAATTGCGCATCATAGCAAATTCAATATTGTAAAATATCCCAGAAAAAAGTAATACCTAGCAGCTAGCGCTACATTCAAGCACATTGATATCTTTAGATTCAAACAACTTTGCTTGCATGTCAAAAGAATTTTCAAATACGCACCCAGGCCCTTTCACGATATTTGATTCACTTCTCTCTGGGGGCCCCCTATTAATCGCTAGACAGCAGCTTTCCGGAATAGTCAAAGGAAAAAATCTACTAATTAGTTGGAGTACAACTTCAAAGATATTTTTATTTATGTTTTTTTTTTTCCTATTTTCTCCATGCTTAGATATTTTATTTACTAACTGCGAGTGCTTGAATCACATGTACACAGGTACAGGACATGCGAGTTATTTTACTTTGGTCCTTACAATTCACTTAACAAACTCCTTCTCTGCCTGTGTTCTGTAGCAACATCAAAGAAAGTTTTTAATAGAAAAATAAGCACATCTTCAATTTTTACTCCTTGCTTTCATCGAATTTTTAAAGGAGAACTTATTTTAGTAGGCGAAGGGGTGGGCAATGGGAGGGAGAGGGTAGGTCCTTGATGGGATTTGATTATCCTTGAAAACTCAATAACGATAGTACCTAAGCTTAGTAAATTTTGTTTACGTACATTAAATTTTCTGCGAAAGCGTTAATGGCGAGACTGATTTCTTTACGTAAAGTCTTAAAAGGGATTGAAGTTATGTTTGGATGTATGTATGTATGTACTATGTACAGATTGAAATGTTTGTATACATAAAAGACCACCCCCTACTTACTCAAGATTGAAGAAAAAAAATTCAAAAAATAAATTCATCATGAAAATAAGGGGGGTTTTTTTTTTATTTAACTATGTTTTTTCGTTACGTTAAAATTGTAAATTGAGCTCTAGCAAATGCTTGTTGTTTGATTTTCATTCATTCGATAAGTAAACAGGGTGTTTCTTTATACCTGGCTACACACAGTGGTACATAAATGTATTGGAAGACGAGGGTACTATATTAAAGAAAACTTACATTAAATTAAGATGAGAATTGACGGTGGCTCCTTGTCCCAGTTGGTAGCTCGTAAAGCTGAATGTGTGTATACCGTTGCTAGATTGACCTGTCTATCGATTTGGCTATTAACTATTACATAGGGTGTCCCGTTTATAGTAGTGCAAAGGAATATAAGCGATAGCGGATAGCTACTCTATGAATTATGGTTATACAAAAGTTTACTGTTATTAAACATTTTATGATTTTTGAGATAATATAGCATTCGCAAATTTATTTAAACCAAGATCAAATAAATTTAAACTAAGTACGAATAAATTTAACCCAAGCACAAATAAGTTTTCAATTTCAATTCAAATCAACATTTTATTATTTCATTTTGTTATTAAAAACAACTTCTTCAAATATGACGTTAATATGAAAGATATTATAAAACATGATATTGATAAAATTTCTGAACAAATAGTCAGTGCAAAGGCTGCCCTTCCATTGCCTTAGGGGTGAGTACAACCAAGTCCATTACGTAATTGGCACAGTCAGTCGGTGTGACTTTTTGCAGGCTTCTTCAATAACTGTAACAATATTATGCTCTCCACTTACATCACCTAAAACTGGTCATGAGTACGCCGTCATTTTAGAAAACGATTGTTCTATTGGGTTGAGCGTAGGAGGATAAGGAGGCAAAAATTTTAGAGCAAAATTAGTCGATAATAAAGCATCGCAAACCTGCTGTGTTCGATCCTAGAGTAATTTTAACATTCTTCTTAGTTTTCTTTGAATTTCGATTGATTTCGTTTTACATCTTTTCCTTACATCCATCTGCAATCGACACTGTTGCTTCAAATAAACTGAGCACTGTGATGAGTGATGGAATCGGCACAAACTAATTAAAAAATACGTCACTTCATTTCTTAGCGGTTTTAAGGTTTTGCTATTATTTATTCTGACAAGTTTTGGGTTCGCGATGCTTTATTTTCGACGAATTTTGCTCTAAATTTTTGCCAATATTTGAAGCCTAATATTGTTTTTAATGACAATATGAAGTAATGAAATGTTGATTTGAATGGAAATTGAAAGCTTTTGTATTAAAATGTCTTATTGAAAATTTAGGATAAATTTATATGCCCTTGGGTTAAACTTATTTGCTTTTGGGTTAAACCCTTTTGTGCTTGGTTTAAATTTATTTGCTCTTGGGTTAAACTTCTTTGTGCTTGGTTTAAAGTTATTTGCTCTTGGGTCAAACTTATTTGTGTTTGAGTTAAACTTATTTGTGTTTGGGTTAAATTTATTTGCTCTTGGGTTAAACTTATACGCTCTTGGGTTAAAGTTATTTGCTTTTGGGTTAAACTTCTTTGTGCTTGGTTTAAATTTATTTGCTCTTGGGTCAAACTTATTTGTGTTTGAATTAAACTTATTTGTGTTTGGGTTAAAGTTATTTGCTCTTGGGTTAAACTTATTTCCTCTTGGGTTAAACTTATTTGCTCGTAGTTTAAATAAATCTGCGAACGCTATACATATGTACCTTTACTTACAAAAATCACCACTCTGTTGAAACCATACACTAGAATGCGCTGAGGCTTGGCACAGACGTACCTTAGTAATGTATTTGCGAGATATAAATAATAAATAAATAAATAATAAAACAGATTTATTCAAATTTACCTAAAATTTTCCAATAGTCGGCCCCCAACTGAAACTCACAGTCTATAACGCTTCTTCTTGAACACTTTTGTATATCCTTCTTTATCTTCGTGAACTACCCGATAGCCGTTTGGGCGTTAGGTTTCAAATTCACTTCCCGAGTTAGGGTGGCAATTTGTGGGCAACCAGGAAACTTAATTGTTGGAGAATTAATGTTTGACTACACAACTTGCTTTTTTGTTCAAACTTTTAACCTTCTTGCTACCTTGACAACTCGGTGTAAAAAGAGACTGCTGGTTCCATTCAATTTTGCTGGCGGCCCTTTTATCATGAAGTTTGCTCCGACTCGTGGAGCTAAATCTACGTTTGTATAGTGTAGTCCAACTACACGTCGGTAGTGATTCTTTTAGTTATTTATTCTTCTAAATTTATTATGATAGAATTGTGATATGTTACAAGTCTAGTTTTGTTTCGCGAATCCTGTTTGGAATGAGCTTCTCTGACATAAACAATTTCTTTAAAAACTCCCCCTCCTTGGGGGATTTGGGTCGCGTGCTCTCCCTGGCCATATACTTGTTCTACCGTGATCGGTGTAAGCTCGCAATTCAGCCACTTGCTCCAAAAATTTGTATTGAAACATCAGTAGTGAATGCTATGTATATTGAAGACTCTAAGTCGGGTGAGTTTCCATTCATCTATCTAAAGAATTTCATCAAACACAGCGGACCGGTATACCAATTAACTATCACCGATGGCGCGAAAATTTAGTTTCCAATGTAGAGGAAACCACAGCTAACGAAGGTTTTAGTCAACAAACTTATCTTTCGAAATGCAGGAAATATTTCTGGTGTGAAAAACTGGATCGTTCAAGTACGAGTCGTTATTCTACCGAAAATATTATAAGTACTCAATACGCTATTTCCAGGGTTACCAATAGAAAGGTTACATTTGAATTGTTTATTCCATCAGGAATTGAAAAAGTTACAATTAATATGTCTAATATAGAAGGTAAGCTAACATATTTCTGGGAAAAATTACACATTATACAGTATTTTCTAATAATACTTTTGTCTGTAGGCTCAAAAGTATTAGGTGATAATTGGATACCAGTTAATCAAACGTTAATTCAGGCATATTTTGGTCTGCTGTTACTGGTTGGAGTTTACCGATCTCATGGTGAAGCTTTGGAAAGTTTATGGGACGATATAAAAGGTAGGCCCATATTCAAAGCAAAAATAAGTCTCAGAAGATTCTAAAATATATCTCGAGTTTTACGTTTCAACAAAAGAACTGACAGAAGTGAAAGGCGTGCTCGAGAGAAACTAGCCCCAATTAGAGCCGTTTGAGATAAATGGAAAATAAATATGCAAACATGTTCAACCCACATGAAAATGTTACTGTGTTGATAAACAATTAGTTACATGTCGTGAACGTTACCCCTTCAAGCAGTCTATAACATCAAATCCCTGTTACCAGATATGCGTGGTCTCTTCCAAGCAAGTATATATTGGTAAAGATCGAAATTGCAGGTCTGAGAAAAATCAAGGTCAACGTGTTGTACTTGACTTGATAAAGAGCCTAAAAGGGCGAAGTATGACTTGCGATAATTTTTTCACATCACATGAATTCGGAATTCAGCTGCTAAAACTAGCAATGGTTGGAACTTTGTGCAAGAAAAATCTGTCTGCCACAAGAGATTCTTGATTTGAGTCGAAGGCCTGTGGTGACTTGACGATGTCAGGCACGGCTTTTCCGTCCTGGCGCAGCCAAATTAAATCTGTGTGCTTTTCGTGAAACTCAACGAAGGCCACTTTGATAACTAGAAACTGGCATGTGTAAGTAGGCTGTGAGATAGAATTAGAAAAACAAAAAGACTAAAGAATTATTGTTCAGTCAGAAGTTAATCTGAAAAGATCAAAAGTATTGTATAGACTTTGAATTTTGATAAAAATAAAAGAAAACTAAAAGCTTAAGATCGGAGGAATTTCCCCCACAATAAACCGCATCATAAAGCAAATAAAAAAGTTTCAATAGATGTCTGGACTTTAATTGATGCCCCCATTTTCGTATCAACAAATATACATTTCTTCCAGCGTCTGTCTTTTTCAGGTTCCACTGACAGGTCTAAACCGAGCAACTGCCTGAGACCACACAGGCCTTCAAGAGGAGAGGAATCAAACCCTGAACTGTTAGTGCTGGACGTGATAGAGTTCCGTCAACGAGTCGGCCTATCGATATAATACCAAATATATCGATCTGATCTGGTCAACAATTCGGCCTGCAATATAACACCAAATATATCGAGCTGCTTATTGTGTTCGTGCCACCTCATAACGAACTGCACTGGTCTACTATCCATAGAGAATCGCTGTAGTCTCCACAAGGATACCACTCAGGATGTCTAGGGACAACCTGTAGTCTTTATTACCCCAACAATACCGATCGAAAGAAACTTATATTCTTCTACGGAAGTGCTCTACGGGCTGTCATTGGGATAGTCCATACTGCCTTCACGTCACTTCTATTTCTCCAGTCGTTTTCATCTTACTTTCAGATTAAGAGGACTTTAGATCTCCACACACAAGCTCAAGCTTAGGATTCAATCCTAAGATTCAGTTGTCAGGAATATTTCAAGAGGCTATCGACGCACGTCGATCTTAACTGGAGACACTATCTACTGCGGTTAAGGGTACACTTTCGACACACTTGGCTGACCTGCTACACAGGTCGTATAAAAACAGCGTGGTCCTCCCATACCACCAAAGGCCACAATAGTTTTAAAATTTTCTCTTTGATAACATCAATAAAACGATTCTTGTGGCATACATTCCAAAGAAAAAGCGGTGCGTTTTACTTCTTAGCACACTGCACCGCAAGAGAAATATCTGAAGGCGAGGCAAAAAAGCCTGAAATAATAAAGTTTTACGATACTTCTAAGCGCAGAACAAACAGATGGCCTCATTCGCTATTTTACAATATGTTGGATATATTAGAATATAATGCCTTTGTCATTTGAAAAACAGTAAACCCACAATGGAATTATTCGTAGCAAATTAAACGACGCATTTCCCCTGAAGAGCTTGGATCATCTCTACTGCAGGTAGAAATACCACATCGATCCAGAGTGCCGCAAGGTAATGGGCCGATTACGTTGCTTATAATAAATAATTCTTTATTAAAAGAGCACAAGTGAGATCGAGCTCATTAATTTGCGCCTACTCCAAGGTAAATTCAATACAAAAAGAAAATTATGAGTCACACAAAAATTTCGTTATACGTTAATCTATGTTGTACTTACTATTATTGAAACTAAAGATTGATTTATATTACAAGCGTTAAATAAATGCAAGTAATAAATGAAATTAGAGAAATTAAGTAATTGAATTCATGAACACTAATGAGATCAGATTACATACTAGAAAAGTGATTAAATGACAATCTCTTGAAGCTAACAGGACAGCGGGTTGTTCTAATTTCAAATGGAAAGGTATTCTATACACAAACACCGTAGACGAAAAACAAACGAGTGCTGAAATGCAACTTATGCCGCCGTACAAGTAGTAACCTGGTACGAGCTGATATAAAAAAGATAATATTATCACGCAGGGCACATAGAATTAACTATCCTGAACATCATATAGGCAATTCTAAATCGAATATAATTATCAAGCGAGCAACCCAGTACACTTTTGGAGTATTCAGAAATAGGTTCACGTCGACCTAACCCATATATGTACCTTGCACATGAGTTATATGCAATATTTATCCTATTACGACATGTACTATCCAAGATGCCAAGAACTTCACAGCTATTATTTATATTTGGTAGTAACAGAGCCTTCACAAGATGAATCTTTGTATGTCTAGGAGTGTGGGATGCATGTCGCCATTAGCCCTTTAAACCATCATAAATTTTACCAACCTGAACATTTGTGTGCTTTTCCAATTAAGAGATGTCTCAAAATACACCCCGAGATGCCGAACTGAGTCAGCGAACGGAATATGCGCATCATAAAATTCAGATGAGACGTATCGACGTGATCTTTAAAGATGACTATAGATTGAGACTTAGCAGGATTCAGATTAAGATTATTCATTTTTGCCCAGGTAGAAATAAGTTCCAAATCCATATTGGCTTTGGTCACATTCAGATGCAGATCATCTATACTTGTAGATAAGCACAACTGGGTCATCATCAGCATAAAGTTTAAGGGAACACTGTGTTATGGCCCAATATACGGAAGATTCTTCCAGCAGCCAAGGGGCATTCTAGCGAAATAATCAGCAATTGCTAAACAATAACTTCGCATGGTATTGTTCTGCAACTGTCGGTTATTTTTCTGATTAGCCCAACAGCTGGCTGCGATGAGCGGTTAGTGAAACAATCGACGATTACGATAATAATTAACCTCGCATGGTAATTATTATGTAAGGCGATTGTTCACTACTAAGTGACTCAGGTGTTGCAACCGGTAGAACAAACGGCAAGGTTGTTGTCGTTTGTTTACATCCGCGTTGCGAATAAAAGTTTACTTCCGAATATTGGGGCATAAAAGACCAATGACTGGTCTGGCGATTGTCCGTTAGTTGTCAGTCATCGTAGTGTCAAGTTTCGGTTCGGGTTAGCTTTGTTTTAGATATTAGGATAGGTCAGTTTTGCGGAACTGACAGAACAGAACCTCTGTCCCCGGTTGGAAATTAGGAATATTGACTGATACATCTGCGAACCTAACATTTTGCCTCTTGCAACTGAGTGTGAGTGTGTTGTTCCACTTAGTGCAGTAAGGTGGCTGCTTTCCCCACTGGCATTCTTTAGCCATGTGCCCAGGCTGACCGCATTTGAAACAATGAATGATCCTGGGCGGGGCTGCCTTCGCTGGTGGTCCTTGATAGCTTGTGGGCGATGCAAGCTCAGCAGTAGGATAAATTTCTCATCTGGGTTGTTGGGATCTATCGCAGCTCGCCTCATATGTTCTCCATCTGTTCTGTGTCCTTATAGTATTGGTCCTCCAGCCCTCCTGTACCCCTTCTGGACCCCTTACTTGCAGCCTTTGAGCATCCTTTTCGGAATAGGTAGCTTCCTCCTGTACCCCTTCTAGCGATTCAAATTTCCGACACGTAAGGTATACTTGAGTCGGTTTAAGCCTAACGCCTGCTTTGAATGTCGCTACGGCATCTGCCTCCAGCTCTGCAGTCAGACCTCTATCTCCTCCCGGGTATTTTTCCGAGACCGCCGCTTTTATCAGATCTAGCAATTCTTTCATCCGGTCTGCGAACTCCCTGATATCTTCGCCGGGCCTCTGCCTGCATGCCAGCATTTCTGTTCGCAATTCACTAAAAGATTCCTTAGGCATGTAAGCTGATTTGATTGCTTACTGCAAAGAATCAAAATCTTTTGGCTCTTGCGAATTTACCAAGTAACTTTCACTAGGTCATTTATGTAGAGACAAAACAGTAGACGACCCGAAATTGACCCTTGCGGTACCCCCAAGTATAATGATTTATGCTAAGAACACTTCATTCCGTTTACAACCTCCTGTTGCCTGCCCGATAGATATGAGTACATAATCTTTAGCGTGGGGCTTGAAAGCTTGTATACAGTTTTGAGTTTATTGCACAATATATTAAAATCTATCGAATCAAAAGCTTTACTGAAATCAAGATGACATAGAATTGTTGCCATATTATTCTCTGTGTTATTCCTAATATTTTCAACTAAATTTAGCAAGGCTTAGACTGTACTGTGCTTGGTGCGAAATCCCGATTGGGCCGAGCTTAAGAGTCCATACATTTCAACATAACCTATAATCTGGTCAAAAAGAAGCCTTTCAAGGGCTTTTGTTAAAACAGGCAAAATACTAATAGGTCTATAATCAGACTGTAGATTTGCTTATGACATCCAAAGGGAACAACAACAAAAAAGGGCACAAAACTTGAATCGATCACGCTACTTTTTGTGCCCAAATATTCCCACAAGCACAAAATACCAAATGAAGTGCAGTAGATATATTCGTTTTATATGTAAGAAGCATTAACAGTTGTAATAATTGCAAAAGTTCTGAATGAGAATGATATGGCCATTTTTGACCCATTAACAATACTATATACGTTTTTTTTAAAGTACAGGATAAGGATTAAAGATGTTTGAGATAGTTGGAAAGTAAAAATAATACGGGACCAATAAGACTGCTTTGAGGAACACCGGAAGTAGGTGTCATTCAATTTGAATGATTCAATATTTAATTTTGATTTTTTATTATTTTAATTTAATATTTTTTACTTCAATTTAAGTTCATTTTATTTTACTGTTCTGTTTTCCTTGTTAGTACCATTTTCCGATGACCCAGTCTCTACTCATACTGAAAAGATTATATGCCACTTGTTGGGCATTATCGGCGAATAAATTGAATTGAATAAGTACAAGATCTAAGTTAATCTGCAGGGTCCGACAGTTAGTAAAGACTTTATCAGCCATAATATTAAGATAATTCTGGAGATGAGATTTATTATAGAATATAATCGTCGGAAGCTCTAGATATAATTATTTGGTACCTAGTTTATGGAGTCAATTTTTAAGCAATTAGTGAACAAAATCACCTTCCAAAATGTCCAAATTAAGTATAGTATCACATCAATATAAATACGGACAAGATAATAATTTTTCTCGATTTTTATCGGCATATCTAAGCGCAAAATGACATAAAATCATCTTTCCTAGCTTACCTATCCCAACAGTAATTTAAAACGATTTTCCATTTAAGTTTGAATTTGTCCTGGTCGGTACACGAAAGCTGCATTTAATTTCGTAAAATATTTCGCACGTGTTAATTGTGCCAGGGAATATTCAGTGCATGGAATAGAATGCATATACGATTCTCTCTTGACACTGCCATTTAATTTTGCCAGATCCACACGTTAAGTTAATTTTCCTGCTGGGCTTATATGCACCTCTATCACTTTGCACCTGTAGGTTCTTCCAATGCTGTGACTTAATGACATTATCCTTCATCATGGCGCTCAATTTTTTGGGTAATTTTCCCAGTAGTAAAATATTTAGGCATTTTCGGGGGGAGTATGATAACTGTGTTTTAGCATTGGATTTTAAATTTTGAGTGTAATAATTGTACCTTTACCAAGCTGGTGCATTGCTTTTGGAAATTTTTGATTCATCGTATAAACTATCCAGAAAAAAAAGAGTCTATAGGTCGAGGTGAAGTGGAGATTCGTTATAAAGGGATACTTCTATTTTACGAGCATATACATATGTAGGTACTAGAAAACTAGAAACTGTATTTTGTATACTGCAGCGTGTTGTAGCTTTTGCAGGACTAAGGAGTAAAATGGTATCTAAACATAGCGGAATATATAATATAATACATATCCCTCAAATAGTACAATTGGTCTATACGGAATTATATTTGGACGTCATCCGCATATATGTAGGTATATATACAATTATGAACTCTGACAACTCCAGTCATCAGATGGATATAATTTTTATGAACAAAAGACACATATGATCAGAGTTTCCAATACACACTCCACCTCTAAAATTCTTTGCGTATTGATATGATAAAAAGAAGTACTCCAATTCTATGGCCCTTAACATGTCTTAGAAAAACAGACGTTTACTATGGAAGAAGCGTAAGGATGTGCAGAATCTGACTGCAGCTATCACGGGATAATGTCTCTTTGTAGAACATTCGAAACTCATGCAAGCTCCATACAATGACTCCTGTAGAAGATGTATATAGACGAAGCTGCTGTGTGAATATCCTTGACTTGTCAAATGTAGAAGGAGCACACTTGGTAGCTACTTTTGTCGCGAATTGGGGGAAATTCCAGAAACATACTTTGGGGACATAGAAATATTTATTTGCTCTTGTGGCTGGTTTTAGTGCTCTCCCTAAAATAAGAAAACATTTCCAGGTAGGATCAGTAATGAAGGTACATTACAATGTACCGCTGATGGTACATGCATATATTATAGCCGTCACTCTACCCTAACCTAAATAAGGAATGCAGATGATATCCCACCAATATATCGAATATCGCAGCAATCCTAAGTATTGCTGGAAGTTCTAAAGCTGACTCGGTTTTTAGCAGTAAATGCCTTTACAGAATTTTGTCGGGACTCAGAGAGAGTGAGAAATTATGAACCAATTACATCCAGCGAAGCGAGGTTCTTGTTTTTTTTTTATGATTTTTGTAGAGATGTTCGCTAGAGTATAGACGTGTTTCCGAGTGGCTCCCGAGTTGGCTTGCTATAAAGTAATATATCCGTGATCGAAATTGGAAAAATCTCATTTTGGTTTCCGACAGTGTGTCGCGAGCTATTTTGTGTTTGATTGGCGTTTTCGTGGTGATTGATTTTAGTGGAAATTTAATTAATTCAATTAATTAACAAACTCCGTTGTGCATGCAATTTTTGTAAGTGAGACATGGCTGAATCCTGCAATCCCATCATCTCAAGTTTCCATTTCTGGTTTTAACATATTTCGCAGCGACCGGAGGGACCGTGTTGGCGGGGGTGTAGCCATCTACATTAGAGATTACCTTAAGGCCAAACTTATATCTTCTTCTGGAACTCTGCCGTGTGAATTTCTGTGCATCGAAGTTAGCTCCAATAACGATAAATGTGTCTTAACCTCGGTATATCTTCCAACTAACCAGTTTAGTGATGAAGCAGTCTGCGAGTTAGCGAATACGTTATCACATGTTACCCAACATTATGAAAGTGTAGTGATTGGCGGCGACTTCAACATAAATCTTCTTCACCGCAGAGCATTAACAGACCAATTTGCTCATCTTATTCAATCTCTGCATCTCAATATTGTCAATACTTCGCCTACTTGTTTTAATATATCAAACCCTTCGACTCTTGATCTTCTAATTGTTTCGGATAGGGATAAAGTCAATCTTCAAAATCAGCTCCTTCCATTCAGCACAATTGACCATGACATTCTATTTCTTAATTATGCTCTCAGGCTGGATGTGATACCACGTTATAAAGATGTCTCATACCGTGACTATGGGAGTATTGATGTAGAGTCCCTTTTTAGCGAATGCCTTCTTTTGCCGTGGGATGACATCTTTCACTGCATTGACGTGGATGGTCAAGTAGCTACTCTAGCCTCATTGATCTCTTACCTGTTCGAAAAATATGTCCCGCTAAAGACAAAAACAGTACTTATTATTGGCTGTCCATGGTTCTCTGCCACAGTGCGATCCCTTATTGCAGATACGGAATACTTATACAAACGTTATAGAGCTTTAAGAACCGAACATGCCCGCTCACTTTATAAGGTTGCTCGAAATCGTGCCAATGTTGCTATAAGGAATGCAAAACGTCGATACTATAAGACGAAGCTTAACACCAATCTTCGACCAAAGGTTCTTTGGCAAAACCTGAAAGAGGCAGGAGTATGTGGCAAGGACCAAATTAGCTGCAGCTCTAGCCCGGATGAATTAAAGGCTTACTTCACCCACATCAGCTGTAATACTTCTTATGCTCATAGCGAGGAATCATTATTCTTAGGACGAAACAACAGTGCTTTACATTCAAATATATCTGATCCCTTTTCTTTCCGCGAGGTCTGCTTCGATGAGCTTATTCAATCGATATGCTCCATAAAATCCGATCCTCAGGACCAGACAATCAATCACCCCGTTTCTTTAAACTATTATTACCAGTAATCAGCAAATATGTCCTACATGTCATTAATTTATCCATAACATCGTCGTGTTTCCCCAGCAGCTGGAAAATCGCCACGGTACTTGCCATTCCAAAGAAGCATTCTTCAACACAACCACCCGACTTTCGTCCAATTAGTCTGCTGTGCTTTTTATCAAAAGTATTGGAAAAGCTATGTACGGTCAGATGCTTGAATACATCGGTAATTATAATCTTTTGTCATGTTGGCAGTCTGGTTTTCGCTCCTCACATAGCTGTGAGACTGCAGCCTTAAAAGTTTCCACTGATATTAGACGTGCTATGGAACGGGAAGACTACACTGCCCTCGTTCTTCTCGATTTCTCTAAGGCATTTGATAGTGTCGACCACATTATTCTGCTTCAGAAGCTGTCGACCAGTTTTTGCTTTAGTACGTCAGCCATCTCTAAGATACGCAGTTTCTTGTTGGGGCGCAGCCAGCGTGTAAAAATAAATGACTCTCTTTTATCCTCTTTACCATTAACATGTGGAGTACCCCAAGGATCAATCCTCGGCCCATTGCTCTTCAGTGCCTATATAAATGATCTTCCAAGCGTACTAAAATATGTACGCTGACGACGCGTCGTGCAACTGTATATTAGCAGACCAATCGGTCTTCTTGAGGATTGCGTGGGCCGACTAAACGGCGACCTATCCCGAATAAGTACGTGGGCCCAACATAATAAACTAGTCATAAAACCAGTTAAGTCGCAATGTATATTTTTTTATTGCAGCAGTAATAATCGAGATTTAATTGATTTTCACACAGTAGAGTTAAACGAATTTACGATACCCGTTTCAAAGAAAGTAACTAACCTGGGAATTTTGATGAATGCGAAAATGAATTGCTCGCGACTATATCAGCTCTATGCTGGGAAAAGTCTATAGTGGCTTGCGAAGACTCTGGCTTTCAGCTAATATCCTGTCAACTGAGCTTAAGCTAAAACTTGTCAAGACACTGATCTTCCCTTATTTTACCTATGGTAGGATCATTTTTCCCAAACTAGATAGTGTCTGTCACCGCAAGGTAGATGTGGCATTTAACGATTGTGTTCGTTTCATTTTTGGGCTTCGTAGATTCGACCATGTCTCACATCTACGACCCCGAGTACTGGGTTGCTCGTTGAACGATTATATAAACCAAAATGTGCTAATATTCTTATAAAATCTCCTAAAGTCAGGAAACCCGATTATCTGAGAGTATTTTTTGAATTTACAACGTCTGTAAGAAATCAACACTTAGTGATACCTAATTTTTGGAAATCTATTATGGAAAGTTCTAATCTTTTCCATACTATTCGTATATGGAACGCCTTACCGTCCAATATTAGATCTGCGAGTACTGTCGGTGCATTCAGGACACTTATTAAATCTCATCTAGCCTAGTTGTCTCCATCATTGCTTTTGTATCTTCGTTTCACTTTTAATACCTACTTATCAACCTTTTGAAACCACAAACTTCAAAACTTTAAAAACTTTAAAACTTTACGAAGTTGAACTTTGTAATTTTGTATTTTTGTAATTTCTGTAATTTAGTTACATTCAACTCTTCTAGTTTTGATGAAAATTCATACATTAATATAAACTTAAGTGATTAGATATATACTTGCTTAGTACGTTCTATCTAGTGCCAATTATAATAACTAGTACCTACTCTTAAAAGATTTCAAAATTGTGTGTACTTTTCCTTCAACAAACGTATTGTATTGTATTGTATTCACCTTTCCTTCTTGCGAGAAATACGCGAATGACGGGAAAAGCGCTGCATGCTGCGAGCCGCAAATGAAAATCGCAGGATTGCACGCGTTCGCTACCTAGAAAAGACGCGTCAGTGCGAGTGGTGCCATAGTTTCGAGACCCGCAAATATTTCACTCCTGTTCCCGCTCCCGCGATTTGTCGTTGGTCTGTGAAGGCCTTATGAGTCATTAAGTCATTAAGTCTTATAGTTCATTAAGTTTTGTTATATTTCACCTAACGCCCTAATTCTATCTCTACCTATATGATTGGGACCTACTCCTTAAGTCATTATTTCTGGAATTGCACAAAATGGATCGTAACACAAATAGGGATCTATCATCGGAGCAAAGTTTCTATTACCTCGACTGATGCGAATATTCAAAAACTATCCTGTTTTATGCGGAATAATTTATGGCTTCGCATTATAATATCATTTATAAATGCCCAATACTGCTGTTTAGCTATACGGTACTTTATGCAGGCATTACTCTGAATGGCGACCTTTAATTATGACTGAGAAACAAATCGCTTACGATGCTATCATTCTTCTGCTTAAAATCTACGAAAGATGATGGTTTCATAATTTTATTGCTCTAAGTATTTTTTTAATTGTTTAACACAATAGAAAAGATGTGGTAGGCAGATGATATTTCAAAGCTCTATTGATATGCCTTCTTACTATCAGGATTATCAGGAACTATTAAAGGCAAAGCTCTAAATGGCTCTGCTCTCATCCTTTACCTTCATTTATATAAAAAAAAAAATCTTTGATTTTCTCTTAATTACCTGACGTCCCTATAATTTTAGGATATTTTCAATAAATCTTAGTCATCAGTCATCAAGGATAGCGCGTATTCATTCCGATGGAGCTGTTTTACTTGCATATAGAATCTTGTTTAAAACTCCCGACCATTAAACGACTTATTAGAAACTTACAGTCTGTCACATACTGCCGCTCTTTATTGGATCAGACTAAAAATATTAAAGCTTCATGGTAATGCTGATCGGTAACCCGTGATTTTAATTTTGACATGAAAGGTAACAATTACGTAAAAATTTAATTCTAATAAGTTACTCCTTAAGACTGACCATCTGGAATATTTGAAAAAAATATATACATCGTCGATCGATAATGAGTATCATAACTACCTTAGCTACCTTATCTAGCTTAGCTACCTTAGCCACCTCCACTATATTGTTTCTCAGTTGATATCTGTCGTTACTAGATCTCAATTAATAAGCAACTTACAATATCGAAAAACCAATCTACAATATCATCTTACGTTTTTGTGGACCCTTATGATTTTGCTCGAAAACCACTTTGGAAACCGTAGGATATCTTATTGATCTCCATATTTACCCCCCCCCCCCCTCTCAAAGCTAGTTTGCAATATCTAATGTGGTTTTTAATATTTCGATCCCTGGCTGACATGGTCTTGATTAAGAGTAGGCGCGATTCACACCACTTTGCGGATACAGCGCCCAGAGTTGATCTAATAAATTCTCTAGAGTTGTTAGGCTAAATTTACGTTTTTGACGAACTCGATAATTGCCTTTGCGGTTGGCTTGAAAACATTATTTGAAGTCATTTGGACAGTCCCATATAATATGCTTCGAGGCTTCAAATTTTTCTTCGCTGCGATCTCTGACAATCACATAAGAACTCGCATCTTGTACAATACAAAACAATAATAAGAAAAGCGCAAATTAGTAGCCGACAAAGGTCAGGCTAGGTACAGTCAGAGCTGGTAACAATTTTTAGGTGCATAGAAAATATTAATTTTATTCTGATGACTTTAGTCGAAAAATTTTCTTTAGAATTTTTATACGGGCCAACGACAACAGTCGAGAAAAATAGCGTGAAGGAGAATTTATGTTTCTTTTATATGAAGTAGCTCAGGAATCTCATTTCTTTTTGCTTAATTTGTACACCCATCAAGGATGCCCTTGTTAAAACCTTTTTGTTTTGTATTACAGTAACTACCACGATTTTCGTAGGTACACAAACTCTCCATAAAAGGTCAAACCAAGGTCTCTTTAAACTTGTAGTAACAAGAACACAACTAGCTAATTTATTGTGTATGCATCAGCTCACTATATATTCGTACTTACATACGTAAATAATAGGGGTATTCACTCTTTAATGTATCAATGTAACCGATGTAAAAATACAACAAGAATTTACAAAAAAGAGTGAACACACCCTTTAGCCTTTAGCTTACTTCGAAATGTAACAGGGTGATAAAATGGCACCGTAGGAGCTCTCCCCGGCCGCGGAAAAAATCGAAAAAACCCTCAAGATTCCCAGAAGTCATAGTTATTACAGAAAAAAAGAATTATGAAGATCCGGTTTAAAATAGCTGAGAGAAAAACAAAAGTATCTCAACAGAACGGCTTAAATTAAGGAAATGCCGGTTTTTCATGGCGTTTTCTGACCGTTATGGTCATTTTCAAAGATTTTTTTTCTACTATTACTACTTAATTATATACACTTTTTCTACACTTTTTCAGTATAATGTAAGCAGATAAACGAAAGCCTGATTTGTTTGGAACGTTTATTTCCAATTGGTTCTCCGCTTGGGCTGATAGTTTAGGAGAAAACTTAATAATAGTAGAACAACATCCTTTTACGACGGCTTTGCCGCATTTTGCAGTGAGATGATGTAAAAATTTACAATTTCTCTTTACGGAATAACGGTGCTTCTGAAGAATTTTTTTTAAAAGATGAAAAAGTTTTGTAATCGAACATTTATGCCTATGATGGAAAAAAAATTGAAAAATAACTCATATGCAGCAATGGGGTATATGTGACCCAGATGAGGAAAATCTTTGAGCTTCGGGAGGAAAAGCTCAGTGAGAAAATGTGTCGAATTGAAAATAAAAACATTCTAGTAGATAGAGAATTTTGTTACTTTTAATTTGATTGTAAAATTTTTTTCTCTAGGGCCATGATGCATGGTCCGACAAAGTGAAAAAGTGGCTTTCAGGTAAAATTGAAGAGGGGCTTTAATTAGACACCACACATGCCATATGTGGGGCTTGAGGGGGTTGGGGTAACAACCCCCACCCTAAAATTCCCTCACCCCATCTTTTTTTCATAACTTTAATCCCTTCATCGAACTAAAGATGAATCCAAAAATGGTTTTTTGATCCGCCCCTCCCTCTCGCCGCAAAAAGGTTCGAATTTTGAAAATAATTAAAGCAAATTTCTGAACTTCAAATACCTACTATTATTAAGTAATTTAGGGGCGAAAAAGTAAATCGATCACTCCAATTTGTTTTTCGGTGATGTTTTTATTAAGTTTTCCAGAAAGTTTCATGCTGTTTGATGCGCCATTACTTATGTTTTGGGTTCACAAATTTGCAATACCTGTTTTTGTGGGGGAAAACCGTGATGCGAGTAGATGTAAATTGAACACCCTGCTAAATCAACCCAGTACCACCTAGAAAAAATATAAGTGCACCAGTCGATAGTTCTCAAAAGGATCTTTTATTTGGCACACTGGAAATTATCCTAGGACACTCCCCTCCCCCTCTTCACACCCTTACATTTGACGTTCAATCTGACCTCCTAAGTACAACTATACAAGTCGGTTTACACTGTCAATTTGTGAATGTAAAAATACAAGACCCTTGTATTGCATTTTATATGCATAGGCCTTGTATTACATTACTGGGTTGTAATCAAATACATATTTTACAACGTTACACTCTTTGATACAACATTGCGTGAATACCCCTATTATATAATATTCCATTGGCTTACCACCTGTATGCATTAATGCTTAGTCTAGAATGGATGTTACACATTCAGATATGGTTTCAGTCCTCCAGTTATCCATTACAGGTAGACGAAATCAATTTTCTCTTTTTTTTTATTTTATTTTATCTAATTTTTCTAGTTCATAAAATCTCACTTGAGCTACAGAAAATAGCTGCTTATACGTCAGACATTTGGACAATATGTAGTCGGTGTTTGAAATACATAAATTGTGAGCACTCTTGTTTTGCAGCTCCCATAAATATCATTTTCATTTTCTTCATATCCAAATTCTTTCATTTTTGTAAAAATAGTTTTTGTTTTTTTTTGTTTTATTCTTTCCTTAGAATTAACCTTTTACAGCTGTGGTAAATTCAGAATTCCCCCAATAATCCTCTTGCATAATCTCGAACCGATCTCTTAAACCTTATCCCTAGTATGTAGCTATATCTTTAAAAACTGCTTCTCTATTTAAATACAATTAGAGATACAATAAGGTGCACTATGTAGTATTTTATATCCACCACAAATACCCTTAGGAAGAGTTGGAGGAGGAAGAGGTTGCGGAGGATGAGCTGCAGGAGGAAGGGAGTCTTTCCTACATATGTACATCACTAATCATTAAAAAAACGAAACAAGAAATTTCACTCCTACTGCAGATGTAACAATACCTCAAATGCCTTAGAGCTCAATGCGGCATTAGTACACCCGCATATTTCCCCATTTTCACCAAATCACAAAATTCCTAGCTATAGCATTGATGATTCCCGATACTATCACCATGCCACCATCAATTCATTTCTAAGCATATAAAAACTTGGGCTCTACATCGATGTATAGTAGTAATTCCACTAGTAGAATTTTAACATATTCCCGCATCTCCCGTTACCAATGCGCCTCAGGCGAAACCAAGTTCTATATATACTTGGATAGAAAGTTGAAACATTTGCCAACATTTTACTTGGAGTCGTTCGACAAATCTGTTTATTGTCTGTTTTGTACAATCACTATATTTTCCTATCCCGAAGAGTCCTCTTTTCGCCTAACTAAACCGTATACTGTACTGGCCTGCCTATATATCACCTACATACATTGTTGTGTACGATTTTCTAAAGTCTGGCACATATCCATTTTCATTCAGGGAAATTCTTATTACAAACTGACCAAAGGACCAAAACTATATTAAATTTGTCAGTGGTTTTTGTATGGTTTAGATAGATAACAAGAGAGCATTCATTGTCTCGAACACACATTCGGTTTTACATTCTGGACTCTGTCAGTTTTGGTTTAAGCTGAGACTGACAAAGTAGATAGGAAATACGACGGTACAAATATAGTTTGTGTGGCAATAAATTTCATAGAATTTTCATACGAAAATTGGAACGACTATTCGACACCACAATTCAAATATAGCTAAGACAAGAAAATATGTTGGTTTCGTGATGTGCAATAATAATAATAATAACAATAACCATATATATAACTTTATTGAATAGAAGTTATTTACTCTCCGACATCATAATTTAAATTTATCTAAAATGCTCACCTTCATTAGTCGTAACGTATCCTTCTATTAATCCTAGAAAGAGAATTGATGCAACAAGCGCTCTTAAAAGCTGATGAAATATTCCCATCATGATTAACGAAGATACAAACTATTATGAAAAGCTCTTTTACCACCCTCTCTCCACGAAGAACTCTTCAAAAAATACGTGTTGCCGAAAAGAAAGCTGTACGTCCACAAATTTGAAAAGAGTTCTGTTCTGTGTTGTCTTAATTCGTCCAAGAGTACGTAGAAACCATAATATCCATTCTGAGAAGCTTAAATTTAAATGACGAGGTGACGACCGATATAATAATGCGTGCCACCACCTCAGAATCGAGTAAGACGATGTAGACGTGAAGAAGATAAGTCGAATTTTAACATTTTATTTATTATTCAAACTTCTACAACTGTCTAATGTCACGCGATTAGGGAGTATTTTTGTTATGGGTTCGCTACTTTAGATTGGACAATTTTCAGGTTGCCACATTGACCGGTAGCAGTAGCAACAGCAGCAATTTAATAATAATAATAACTCTGCAGGATCCATCACGTGTTTTAAACTACTTTTTTTTTTGTATTACTATTTAAATACCATACGGTACACACACAAATACCAGCACATATGAGGGGAGAAAACACTTATACGACAGGTATATTTACACCTTAATTACACCAACACTATTTCAAAAACACTTTTCATTGTTAAAAAAGGACATTATTACTTTTGCTATTGAATCTCCACAGTTTTTATTAAAATCGACGATGGCTTTGCATAGAGTCCACATATTTCAACATTTCAAATATAACGACTCCTCTTCGACTGGCACCGAACATCGACAGATAATCACCGCACACTCTGTAATCGACAACAGCTAGAACCAAACTAAACTAATTTACTTAAAGCACGCACTGATTATACAAAAAATATGTTTGCTTTCCTGTTTTGCAGCTTTCTCTTAGCTTTCATCAAATACCACCCCGTCATCACCGCGCCCACCCTTAGTGATGGGTTGTCTTGAATGGATGAATTGGATTGGAACAAAAAGAGCTTTTTATTCGGCAGGCTGCTTTCGAAAGTATACTCGAAAGATGCATGCATGCAAAGTATATGTAGAAGTTAACACTGCGTACAATAACAGTTAACTAAGCTTGCTTTACATGAAGTAGTAGGGCTTTCAATCCTTTTACCTTATTCTTGTGAGCTTCTACTATTCTGGTTTCTCTTCATATCTCACAAAAAGAGAAGAAGAGAGATAGCATTGTCGAATTAGAGCAAATTCAAATATCAGCTGTTTTCGAAAAACTCTTCTATTCTGGATTCTCTTCCAGAATCACAAAAGAGAAGAGGAGAGATAACATTTTCGAAGTTTAACAAATTCAAATATCAGCTGTTTTCGAAAAGCTCCAATTTATTCGAACTTATATTATCGAATTTGATGCTGGGGATATTCAAGCATTAAAGGCAGTGTGCCAAAAATGCCAACAGTTATAAGTACAGTCGTCACCGCATTGTGGTGCACTGAATCTATTTCACCCAAACCCGAATCCAATCGACCGAATTAATAAGATTTTCTTGTGTGTAAACTCTTTGTGCGCCAGCCAAGACAGTTCCGGAAGATTTGTTGCTTAAAGTGCGTATAAAAGCAGCATCGAATCCCTATTCAAAGTTGAAATGTATTTGCTTTCCTAATGGGAATTCGTTGCGACAGGATTTTCTTCGAAAAATTTCAAAAGCAATAAATTTTGTGGTGGAAAGTGGCTGTGGTTTCAGTTGTTGTTTTTGTTATTTCTGTTGTTATTTATTTGAACGCTTCTCAAGTTTTCCCGCTAAGTGGGCTTTTATTTGTTCAGAAATTTTCAAGAATAAAAGAAATTCTGATCTGAAATTATTTGTCTAATAAATTACTTTCCAAGTATTTAATGGAAATGAGTTTCGCATAAATGTCATGCTGAACGCTAATTTTAGAAAAATTCAAAAAGAAAGTTTTTAACTAATTTTTAAACTTTACAAATTCATCATGGAAAAAAGTTTTTTCTTTTTCTTTTTTCATTTTCTACTTGATCCAAGTCTGCTAAGGTTTTGGCTTTTGTTGTTTCTTTGTTTAATGGGAATTCTGGCCAAGGATATACACAAAAGTCGAATCCCCATTGAACTAATAAGTTTGTGTTTAAGTTTTCAGAAAACTTTATGAAGCAAATCTTGTAAATTCTGTAACAATTCTGACAAATTTTGTATATTACTGAGTTGGAAATTTTTTAACATTATTTTTAAGAAGGGAACTGGTACAGATTTGCGGTTTATGCGGATTATGTATAATGAATTAGCTGTAAAATCTACTTAAGTTCGACACATACAAATATGTATGTATAGATAATGATGATAGGATGTAGGTTGTAGGCAGGCCCATGCACAAGGGAGGGGTTTCGGGGCTTACCCACCCCCCCCCCCCTCTCCCGGGGCGAGAAGGAAAAGCCCTTTTTCGTGTTAACGTACACGATACACATTCAACACCAATGAAATTGTTTTCATTGTATACCAGCGAGATTCACGGTCACATATTACTTCTGAATTAGTCACGAAGCAGCTTTCACAAATTAATTCTCTGTAAATGTACCTAAATTTAGTTAACCTAGAAACTTACCAACGGACACTCTGAACAATGGATAAAACATTTGTTTTGACTTTTTAACGATTTTGAATTAAATTATTAATAAAACCAACTACCTCCTCCGAACGCGGGACTGCTCTTACCACTAAGCTAATTAGACAGCTGTTTTTTCCTCTTGTATTTCTTAATTTTATAACAAGCCTACTAAGCCATATTACTTTCAACTGTCATATTAAACAGTAACGATGGAAGTGCCTAAATAAATTGCAATTTCTCAATTTTCATTTATTTTTCCCGCGCTCGAATCGGGCTCAAAATTTTAGAATCGATGTCAGATGGAGAATAAAAGAATTTTTATTTTTTAACTGTTCTGATTTAAATCATAAATACAAGAAGAAAATAAGTAAAAAAACGAGTTTTTCAACAAAACTGAGGCCAAGCCGCATGAAAAATTAGAAAATAAACTTTTCTTCACACACAGAGGTGGACTCAGATTTTTTTATTGGGACATTTCTCTTGAATATTCTTTCTCTTCATGAATCAAATCACTTATTACCTCTGATTGATCATACTGAAATATATCGGTGATTGTCGGCGAATAAAATCTGAGTACACCTCTGTGTGTGAAGAAAAGTTTATTTTCTACTTTTTCATGCGGGTTGGCCTCAGTTTTGTTTGAAAACTCGTTTTTTACTTATTTTATTTTCTGCCTTTTTCAAGTTATTCGCTGTTCATTACTTTCATTTGCCAACTTATTTTGTTGTTTTAATCTTACTTTATCGATTAATTTTTCACGGTCTTCTTTGGTTTTTTGTTTATGAATTTCTCGTTGCTTTTTCAAGCGTTCCTCTTTTTGCTCAGGAGTTTCAGCAATTTTTCTTTTCTGATTGCTTTTCTTGTATTTATTTAAACGTCGCTCACGTTACGTTGGTGTTTCTTTTCGAGACATTTTAGAGTTTCTTTATTCGCGTAACTTTACTTCTTACTTCTAGTTTCTTACTTTCTTTTTAATTTTCCGTTTTCCTTTTAATTTTCCGTTTTCCTTTAATTATTCTTATATTTATCCTTATATTTTTTTCTTTCTTCGTTATTTTGAGTCAATTTTTGAATATTCGCAGTGAAATTTTTTTGCGTCCATACGACTCGAGAGTTTCCAATCGACTGACCGTACTTTGACCACAATCCGAACAGTTTCGATAACTCGGACTACGATTTCCCGAGGTTTCGAATCATTTGAAATGTTGAAGGCAGTTACGATGAGAAGATTGGAAGTCAGCGCCGTGGTTGCCTGAAAGTTTTTGTTCAGCTCATCATTACCGATATTTTAAATCATGTCTGGTGCCGATCCGGAAACAAAACTTTTTCGAGTATCAAATCGTTGAAATACTGCAACGGTTTTCTGAAATTCAAATTATGTTTTAAACAGCGCTTTTTAGCTGTAGTCCAACTTTATCCCATATAACATGAATTTTCCATGTTTTCCATAGACTTTTCCTATTACTATGAAATTTATTTAAAAATTTTCCATGGATTTTCGTCGATTTTTCATGCAAGTTTTCATGATTGTTGAAGAGAAAGTATTGATGCTAGTAGGGCGGAAAAAATGATTCCGCATAGCTTATAAAACTTTTTTGTCGGAAAATTTTCCGGATAAGTCGGTAAATGCCGGAAATTTTCCAGAAAAATTGGAAAATTTTGCAATTTTCGTGAAAAGGATTCATCACTAATCATATCGATGAAAATATTTTCGATGATTTGCCCGCCTTTCCTGGCTTTCCATGTAGTTTTCCACAAAAGCAACTTTATGCAAATCATTTCGCTCTACAACTTTGTCTGAGGTTGCAAAACGCTTCCTTGGTCGGAAAAACTCCGGAAAAGCGCTTTACATGAATTTTCCTCGATTTTTTCTGCAAGTTTTCACCATTGTCGGAGAGAAAGTAATGATGCCAGTTGATAGGGAACTTGATCCTGTATAATTTAGAAAACTTTTTTACCGGAAAATTTTCGGGAAAAGTCGGAAAATTCCGGAAAACTTTTTTGGAAAATTCCGGAAAACTTTTGAGGAAAAATCGGAAAACTCTGCATTTTTCCTGAAACGGATTTATTACTAATCAAATTTGTACCAAATTTTCAAATTATATTTCCCGATTTTCCGCGTTTTCCATGGTAATTTCCGGTTCAAATTTTGATAGATTCAATTGTCACGCGACATGAACCTGTGTGGAAAATTTCAGCTCGCTGTGATGACGAAAAGTGGGTCTACGAGAGTGTCGAAAATAGTAAAAAAGAAATATATATATATACAGAAAGGCAAATTCGTGTACGAGTTAAAGGGACGGGCTGGCGTCAAAAATACAACCGCCTCGTGTGGGGACCGAGACCTTCCGCTTTCCAGCCGACTGCTTTTACCACTGAGCTAACGATACAATAGGGAATTGTAAACAATGTTGTATCAGCTGTAGTGCATATCATGTTACATTGTACGAACTTTTCTTGGGAAAAGACTTGTTGATGCCAATTCCGAAGTTTTAAAAATGATTTCCGCCGACTTTTTTGTAAAAGACAACGGTTGGAAAGTAAAGATTTCAGCTAAAATTATGTTATAATTGTACAAAAAAAGTAGTGAAAATTTAAACTTTACTTTGTTTAAATCTGATTTTAAAGTAATTGAAATTCGAAAATGATGACGTAATTCATAACAGAATGTTATTTAATGCGCCAATCGCAATCAAAATTTTAAAATTTGCGAAGAAGAAGAAAGAAGAAGAAAATTGCTAAAAAATAGCTAAAAAAGTTTTGTGCAATAAGGAGGATGGAACGAACGTACGTCGATTCACAGCGCGTAGTCAGTGATGTTCTGGGAATTATTTCGATACAGAAAGATGCAACCACGTCAAATGCTGCTTTTCAATTTTAACTTTTTCGGCCATTAAAACCGCGAGTTTTCCAGTATTCATTCTGGTTCTTCATGCAATACACTGTTTGGCTTTATCGTTGAGTGAACGTTTGCAAACAAAAAATCAAGAATGGACAGAAGCTATCACCTTGGTACATGCTGCATAGGACGAACTTGAGTATAGAGTGTAGAAAGCGACAGAGAGTTTCAGGACGATCTTCAGAAAATGAAAACTATTTTCCAAGCCTGGATCTCATCAAACTAAGCGGTCCAATGCAATTACTAACACAATTGAAGATTATTATCGTGTGTCAATAAAGGGTGCCAGGATGGGTTTCTACAGACACCATTTTATAAACTGTATCTTGTTTGCACAAAATTTGTACTAATTTAATTTTTATTTGAAAAGAATTTTTATTTTTTTACATTTATAGATGTTTTGTATTTAAATGGAATATTAACACTTTTCAGCTTACGCACCATTTTTAAAATTAACATTAAAATTTTTACGCATTTTACTCACAATAAAAAATCTAGACTGCCATATCCAAAATATTTTCAAAAATAATGGGTCTGTTTGATGAAAACCCTGGGGAAAACCTGGGGCTACACCGGGCTAGACTATCTTGCTTTTTGAAAAACCTGGGCTACCCCGTGCTTACACTAAAAATTTCTCGGGGTAATGGTTTGACAGTCGTCACTTGAGAACTGTCACTTGCAATTTGTTGTTGATTGGGACATATAAATTACTTCTTGAGCAGAAATCAGCAAAAATTAGAAGAAAAGAAATAGAAAAATAGCTAGAGCACATTTTATTTTTATTCACTCATTTTATAAATAACTTTTTACAATTAATTATATTCAGGAGAACTGTCAGAGAAATGTCAGTACATTAGATTTACCCGGTGTTTTAAAAACTTGTTCGGTGAGTGCACAAAATCCCGGGTAAATTTGGGGAAAATTGTAGCGGAAAATTTACACGGTGTTTTCATCGAACAAACCTAATATGAAAACCTACTCTGAACATTATTTCGAATACGTAAAACAGTGCGATAACGAAAGAATTTTACCAAAATAATTTATATTGTAAAGTAGTGCCAGAAGAATCGGAGGAGCGAGCTTATAAAAAATAATTAAAGCAAAATAATTACAGCGACAGATACATATAAGCCACCACAGATCTTCAAACCTTACCCTGATATGTTGATTACTCATTTAGAGGACCTCTATTTGAAACGCCACAATGTTTTGTCAATGTTCTCATGTATTTTTCCGGAGCAAATGAAAACTTTAAATGAGGCAGCATCTGAAGAATTCTTCGAAATTTACACTATTATACAACAATTCATCTGAAGTATGGCGACGCCGAATTGCAGATAAAGCAATTAACAATTCCCTGGAGAGCCTTGATATCCACAGCAAAAATGCATTCGCAAATGTTCACAAACTTCTAAAAATTATACCACCTGTGACCATAAACACCGAATGAGCATTCATTTTCCAATTTTACGACGTCTCCAATCCCATTTGAAGTCATAATGGGAAAAAATTGTTTCAACCGATTAGCTACTCTAAACTTACATCGGCACATAAGCAGAGAACTCGATGTAATTTCTAATGATTTTTTTCTGTGCCTTGGCGTATTAGTTTATTGCAACAATGAAGAAAATAGTTGAATATATTCTTCGTACAACTTTTTCATTAAGCAGTACAACATAAAAGACTATGCTTTTATCACAACATCCCCCCCCCTTGAAAAATTCTGCGCACGGCCCTGGGTGTAGGTCAGGTTATAGTGGTGGCTACTGGCTACATACTACTACCCCATAGATATATTAAGTAAATTTGGATGTCCCGATTTTTTAGAATGCTCAAAGTGGCAATTGATAATTTATTAGAAGTTTTTGGAAATGACAAAAATTGGTCACACCGCAATTTGATTATCTGGTTCAATTTATCAACGCCATTAATCCAACTTAGACCATGGAAGTGGAGCGTATTCTGATGTTAGAAAGAAACTTATAGTGCCGGTTGCAACTATTTATGAGCCTACAAAATTCATAAATCCCAATAACTTCTCATAGTTCGTGGTGAAAAAGTGTTCTCAAATGCGTCACCCTTTTTTTAAGAAATCGCATAATAAAGGATTGTTCTGGATTTCTTTTTTGTCCTTATGCAAATTATTTAAACTGCATCAGCATTCAGATTCGTTACCAAAAAGACTAATAATACCACTACGTTTATTTATTACCAGCGATGGAATTCAAATTTTAAAATTACCCTATCTAGTTGTCAATAATAATAACCATTGAATCCATTTATACACTTGGTTGAGGGATTATTATAACTGTTGTAAGGCCACGTCGGGTATTAGTCTGCGGCCTGCCAGGAGTTTGTCCATGGCCGTTTTGCCCGACGTTGCTATGATCAGAGCGCTGTTCTAGCTTTGTGGTTTTATAACTACACGGCGTGGGTGCGGGATTGGAGCGTGCGCTTACTACTCTACAGATCAACATGATTACTGTGCGCTTGTCGTTAGAGTAGTCAACAAGGGGGATACAGGACGGAGCGTGCGCTCACTATTCTTCTGACAAACATGATTTCGTGCGCTTGTCGTCAGAATAGCCAACACATGGTACGGGGGCGGAATATATGCGTGAGCTCACTACTCTTCTATGAGCAACACGATTAACGTGCGCTTTATTGTCAGAGTAGGAAAAACAGTACGGGAACGGAACATGCACTTACTACTCTATGTGTGCGCTTGCTAATTCTCGAGCCAACATGATTAACGTGCGCTTGCCGTTGAATTGGCCAACGCGACTTGCGGATGGACTGGATGGGCGATGCGCTAGGTCGAGCTCCTGGGACGCAACTGACCAATCTATCAGGTCTGATTGGCTTTTATAGCCAGTCCTCTGGTAGCTCACTGGTGGGGTCAACTCTTATGACTTTTCTATGTCGGATTATTTGCGCGATCGATGGTTTAATTTTGACTTGTGTCCTCTTCCACGCTCGGCGATCAACTGAATGATCTCCTTATTGGCGGCCGTCTATTTATAGACAGCCTGACTGCTGGTGTCTGGGAAAGAATGTTTGCTTCTACTATCACCAGAACGGGTCACTACTGAGCTGCTGATCAGTAGTGTGCAGCTCTCTCGGAAGCTGGATTACTTTGTTGATTGGTTGCCGCTAGACGATTCGTATTTGCCGGTGTCTACCTGGAATGTATGTAATTTCGTTCAAGAAAGAATTTTTTGGGATTCTCCGGTATATAGCAAAAGCTAAAAAATGTTCTAATTTGTTATTTCATCACACAACCCATTAATTTTTGGTGACAAGTTTCAAGTCTTGGTTTGACTCATCAACAGGTCCCAAATAGCGAAATTGGATGATTTGAAAAACAAATGAAAAAAATGAAAAAAAAGAAGAAAGAAATGAAAAGTTTGAGAAAAATAGAAAAAAACAATTTTTTTATTTATTAAAAAAATGTAAAAAAATTTTTAAAGAAGCAGATTCATTCGAAGCGAATCGAACCTGTATACGCCACGCAGTGGGCTGAAAAATAAAGAAGAAAAAGGAAGAAGTAGAAGCGTTTCGTGTCAGCAGAAAACCTTCCACTCATCGGTGCAGCTTGGTTTTCTGCATGCTGCAGACGCTTGAAAATAGATCAAATTGATCTCTTCTCATATAAACTCAGAATAAATTCTGGGTGTGAATTATATGGGGAAAAAACACTCCTATTTTTCTCAAAATTTTCATTTCTTTCTTCTTTTTTTTCATTTTTTCATTTGTTTTTCAAATCACCCAATTTCGCTATTTGGGACCTGTTGATAAGTCAAACCAAGACTTCAAACTTGTCACCAAAAATTAATGGGTTGTGTGATGAAATAACAAATTAGAACATTTTTTGGCTTTTGCTATATACCGGAGAATCCCAAAAAATTCTTTCTTGAACAAAATTAAGTCTAACCCGGTAAAAAGTCCAAAAGAGTAATCTTTTTATGTATGTAATTTCGTTACATTGTATATATGAATCTCATATCACGACCTGACACCATACAAAGAGTTATCTTTTACAACGGACCGAAGTTTAAGCTATCAGATTAGATCTGTTGACCTAGCTACAATTGCGATTTTGATAACATTAGATTTGTGGAGGGCTGTCCAGGCGTTAGCCCCAGATACACAACGACCTGAAAGATCTATTGTGAGTCCCCGTTCAATTTACTCCTTTTCTAGGTTTAGACTGTTAATAAAGTATAGAACTATTCTCGGATTGAGGTTCCACACTTAGTGTGGTGGAAGAAAAGCTTGTTGGAGGTGGGGTAGTGATCGCCTGGACAATGCTTCGAGGTATCATGAGCATCATGATAGAAGCGACAGGATGAAGTCTCAAACAAGGCCATTTTGTCTGGGTGATACCTCAAGGAGCAATGGACTGAGAGAGCTCTGTAATCAGTTTGAGCTTTATTCTCCTAAGGAGTAGGAGTTCTTTTGTTTTTCCGCCAGGAGTATCGATATATTTTTTTGCCTGACGAAGTCCTTGTAGTCTTCTGTAATAAAGGATTTTTTTGTTTTTTCTCCAAGCTATTTAAAGTAGCGCTAAGGTAATACTTTGAAGTGTCGCACAATGGCTCTGGTCCGCTAAAACGCGCTTCTACTCCTCTTTTGGCTAGACCGCCATCAATTCTACTGCCCTTACGGTCCGCGTGTAACTTTGCTTCTCCTTGAAAATTTTTTAAGGGTTGGCAGACACTCACAGGCTTGATAGTGTAGGACTGTAAGGCTTTGATAGCGGTTGGACTGTCCGAGAGGATATTAATGGTTGAGCCATTTCTGGTTCTTTTAACGCAAGTAATGGCGCATTCTTGTATTGCTAATACGTTCTGGGGTCATATACGCCCGGTTCGAATCCACTGTTGGTTTGGGCGCCATCTGTAAACCACACCATTAATCCTTGCTGAAAGAACGGTTTAGTGGAACCCGTTGTTCTCAGTCTCCCAAAACTACGTCGAATGGTCTTACAAAATGGTGGATTTTGGGTGTGATGATATTGCCGTCATTTGCTCGAAGCATATCAGTTTTAAGACATTCAAATTACTAACAAGATGCCCTGGCATTAACAGCTTCTCCTTTTGCACTCTGATTGCGATAACCTAATGTCCTCTCTTAATTTAGAAAGTGAATTGGTAATAGTAACTACAGCCACTGTCTGATAGTATATTCTCTTTACGATTACGCTGTATTTTATTCCTCTTGGTACGACTAGTCCTAACTCGGCACAACTCGATTGCGTCCACGAACAATGTCAGTTTAAAAAATTCGTCCATTTTTTATATCGTGAAGATGTGAGCGCTGTTGCTAATATTCACTTCCATCTCCGATAAAGGATGTTCCTTTTGGGTCAAGGAATTGAAAGACGATTCAATGCAAAAACAAATATTATTTCTTGATGACGTTGATATAATCCGGCTGAGCATAAGTTGTCTCTGATTTATACTGGCCAGTCGTTGTTAATATTGCGGGTTGTTCAATGCTTGTCACCTGTATCCACTGATCATTTTTCCCAGTTAGTTCCCGTTACTCAATGGTTGCCGAGAAGATATTGGAAGATTTATAAAGATGTACTACGAAAAAAATAGTATTAAATTTGCCGATGGTATTCTTTTACTACTTCAATTAGTAAACTTTGATGATTTACTGGCAATTGATCTTGCAAAGTCTCTTGAAAGTCTTAAATTTCAGTCGGTTCATAATCAGAATTAGATGAAGTCTTAAAAACTGCTTTTATAGAAGCATTGGGAGTTGGCCTGTTCGCTACATACAACACTTTGCTCATGTACTACCACTAGCTCTCCAGCGTTCACGTAATGGTGACAGGTTACATCTCCGACTCTCACGTACTGACTAGTGGATTCCGTTATTCACGTACTGGCAGATTTGTAGACAGAGACGGATATTTCCGGGACAAGCCATCTTAAAATTGATTATTCATATTTCTCAGTTACCATAAGTATACTTTTGATGCAGATATAATATGAAGATGCGGAATAACGAAATCTACGTAAATATCAAGTTTGGTAAAAAAGTGTTTTTTTCGAAATTACCCCCTCCATTTTTGAAATTCGAAATCGAAAAGTACCCTATCTAATAGCCAGTTCAGATTCCCGTACAATGACATATAAACGGTTGTCGTAGGTTAAAAACTGTAGGAGGAGATAGAATCCTACGAAAAAACTGAAGATTACCTCGATGATCACATCTTCCAAATGTTTGCTTATAACTGATGATTGTTATTGTTGATAGCACTTAGGGAGGTCATTTTCGAAAGGGGACATAATGCGCCAATTTTTTCATAGTTTTGCCAACTTCGTGCAATGGTGATATTTCGAATAAATGTACACTAAAGTGCGGCAAAAATTTTGGTGAAATAAAAAATTCTAGAGAAAACTGTTTTTTTTTAAATAATTGAAGGCACAATTATAGCTAATTATGCATTCTTAGAAAGGCCAATATGTGTTCTTTTAAATAAAGGTTTGAACGTCACAATCCATTACCTACAATAGAACTTATAACGAAATTACTTTGAAGAGGTATGCAAAATCTCGAAAATCGATATTATCGATTTAATCGAAAACCAAGCGGAGTTCGATATAAAAGTATCTAGACTTTTTTGACCCAAATGACCTCTACTTTCATCCCCTTAAAGGATTAAAGACATTTACGGAACACCCTGTATTTGCCGCTATTCTCACCTGTAATATGAGCAGAAAATACTGTACATTGTATCATATTTGAAGAAATTTGGATATAGTGATTTGTTCCGTAAGCCTGCTATATGTTGTACGAGAAAACTTGTCTGGGAATTTTTCGCCCAGGCGTTTACGTTTTTATAGTTTGTATGATTGAAAGGACCTTATTTGTGTAATGTCAGGATGTCCATGAAAAATCCATTCAATATTTTCTTATCTAAATTTTAGTAGATATCGATGTTCCTAAGACAACACAATTTATCGAAATGCCATATAAGAAATTCCAAAAATATCTACTTCTACCGAACTGTTTAAGCTCGCAGAGCAAATGTTATAAAAAGTCTATATATTTTTTAAACTAAGTTGTCTGTCAATAAAAACAAAAAGTAGTTCGGTCGTAGTTGGCCGTGAAAAAAAGCTTAGATTTTTGTAAAATAATTAATAAAATTCAATTCGAATTAGTTGTCACTAGAAAAAGTGTTTTTGAATTAGTTGTTCCTTGTTGCAAATAAAAACGCTTATTTGCAAACAATTTTTGGTCCTTCGATAGCACGGATAATAAGAATTAGCTTTTCGTCGTGATATTCCGTATAAAGAAAATACATTGGTTTTCGTATTTTCAAGTTTTTGATAAGTTCTGTTTAGAAGAACACAGATTGGATTGAATCATCATTTGCCATCGACATTGAGTACACATATGTACGTCGCAGGTCCTCGCTTAAGTTCAATTCAAAGGAAGTTTTACCATCTTTAAAGATTCCAGAAAATAACTCAATAAATACATAATGTCAAGGAAAGAGGTACAGGAGCGTGCTCAAAGTGACAGTGGAGATGATACGGATGCTGGTAGTAGTGGTAGAACAGCAGTGGAATCGCTGAGTGTTTTGAGGAAAAAAAGAGCATCGTTACAAGGCTCTCTTACAAAACTTAAGAATTATGTGGACACAAACATCGATTCCATGAACATATTCGATTTTGAAACTCGTCTCAGTTTACTTGAATCGCGGTTCGCTCAAATAATGGCAATTCATAGCCAAGTAGAATGTTGCGCTGATAAACCAGAAAAAGAAGCCGACAAACGAGATAAGCTCGAGGAACTGTATTGCTTCATAAGATCGAAATTATTGTCACATATCGCTCAACTCAAATCGCATTCTTCTATTGCATCCAATTCTCCAGCTAATACTCTGGGTGCTCAGACTTCACTTAGTTCCGGTGGTCCTACTCCTCGATATTCACGATTACCGATGTTGAAGCTGCCTCACTTTTCTGGAAAGTATACAGATTGGGTCAATTTCATCGGCACGTTCAATACTCTGGTTCGCAATGATACCGAACTGAAAAGTTTCAGCATTTGCTGAACTGTTTAGGAGAAAAGCCACTTCAAACCATTAAAGACTTGGAATCTACAGGAGATAATTATGAGCAAGCTTTAAAATTGTTAAGGGGGAGATATGAGAATAAGTGCATAATTTTCCAGGCTCATATAAGGGAACTATTAGATGTTCCGCGTGCTAGTAAAGGGGTATCGTCTCAGCTTAGGGATATTGTTGATTTGTCTAATGCTCACCTTCGTGCTCTGAAGACCCTTGGAAGCAGCGAAGATATTTTGAATGGAATAATAGTCCACTTGATCATCGGAAAGCTAGACCCAGATACTATTTCAAAATGGGATGACGAAAATTCATTGGAAGATATTCCATCATGGGATAAATTTTCAACATTTATTTCGAAACGTTGTACCAGTTTGGAATGTCGTAATATCAACTTTTGCAATTTTTCGAAATTTAAGCCCCAACGACCATCTAACAAGTCATCAACCTTGCTGCTCTCTAGTTCTTCGCCAAATCCTCGGTGCGTCACCTGTAAAGCGAATTGTAATAGCTTAATTCATTGTCCAAAATTTAAGTCAATGACACCGCTTCAGAGATTTTATGAAGCAAAACGTTTTTCATTATGCCTCAACTGCCTAAAGAAGGGACATTCGGTTACGACTCGTACTAGCAAAAGGTGTGAACAATGTCAAAGTCCTCATCATTCATTGCTTCATCGTCAATCTTCTTCATCTGCTATTGGTTCAAAATGGAAGGAAGAATCTAAATCGCAGGGTACGTCAAATTATGTCGTCAATGTTCCCAAATCAATTGAAGCAGCTTTATTTGTCAATACGTCATTGAAGGTAGATGCTCGATTGCCCCCAACAGCTCTGAAAGACAGTTTGAAAGATGAATACATCATTTTGGCCACTGCTGTCGTTTTGGTTCGAGATAGCACAGGCTCATTCATTCCTTGCAGAGCACTTTTGAATTCGGCTTCACAAAGGAATTTCGTAACAGAAACTTTGGCACAAAGGTTGCGGTTGAGAAGAGAACAAATGAACGGTGAAGTTGAAGGCATAGGTGCGATATCAACAGCAATCAAGTCAAGAATTGAACTATGTGTGAAGTCTCGACTCAGCGAAGATACCTTCAGTTTGAGCTGCTGCGTCCTACCAGTTATCACCAACACACATCCTAGTTACAAAGTGAATACCGGTGGCTGGAGTATTCCTCAAAACATTGAGTTAGCTGATCCTAATTTCTACGAACCACAAAAGATTGACCTCTTAATCGGAGGGGGAATATTCTTTGAGTTGCTTGCTGTAGGACAGATAAGAATTGGAGTAAACCAACCAATTTTACAGAAAACTTCATTAGGATGGGTCGTTACTGGGAGAATTCGAGCTCTCGAGTCGTCCCCAACATTGTCGGCAATTCTCACGGACAAAGAGATAGAACAAGAAGACGATCCACTGAGTAAAATGTTGGAAAGGTTCTGGACTATCGAAAACCTTTCCGAATCTCGGAGCATTTCCTCACTCGAACATGAGGAATGCGAGTCATACTTTGTGAACATTGTTCAAAGATCCTTGTCTGGACGCTTTATCGTGTCGTTGCCCTTTCGAGAAGATCCGATTTCGTTGGGGAATTCTTCCGATGGTGCATTCAGAAGATTTTTGAGTCTCGAAAGAAGACTGAATAGGAACTTGGAGCTTAAGATGCAATACTCACAATTCTTACAAGAATATCTACAAATGGGCCACATGGAGTTAGTAGACAAAGCTGAGTTGCCCATTAGACAATATTATATGCCACATCACTGCGTCATTCGTCCGGATAGTACGACTACAAAATTACGCGTGTTATTCGATGCGTCTGCTCGTGCTAGTTCCAACAAATCCCTAAATGACATCATGATGGTGGGCCCATCCACTCAATCAGAATTTTTTGACATCGTCATCCGATTTCGTTTCCATCGGTATGTAGTAACAGCTGACATCGCAAAGATGTACAGGCAGATATTGGTGAATTCAGAAGACTGCAATTTGCAGTGTATTCTTTGGAGAGATCATCCCAGTGAGGAGATAAGAATCTATCGATTGCTCACAATCACTTACGGAACAGCAGCTGCACCATTCTTGGCTACTCGATGTTGGAAGGTATTAGCTGACGAGAAATTCACAACCTTTCCTGTTGGTAGTGCAGTGATTCGACGGGACTTTTATATGGACGAATTATTGACGGGTGCAGCATCCTTGGAGGAAGCGATTAAAATAAGAAAACAGGTAGTAGAAATTCTGAGAGGTGGACAACTTGAGCTTAGGAAATGGTATTCGAATGACAATCGAATTCTTGCCGATCTATCTCAAGACAGTGAAGAACAAATGATTCAGCTGCAACCAAGTGAGACAACGAAGACCCTGGGAATAGTCTGGGGACCTGTAGCAGACACATTTGGTTTCTATGGCTACAAATTGACTTCGCACTCCACGTCAATAACAAAAAGAGTCGTTCTTTCCGATTTGGCTCGAATTTACGACCCTATTGGCATTATAAATCCTGTTGTCGTGCTAGGAAAAATCTTTCTTCAAGAACTTTGGATTCGAAAGGTTAATTGGGATGAATCACTGCCTCAGAATTTGCATACTCAATGGCAACGGTTTCGTAATGACCTCGGCTCACTTGAACAAATTCAGGTTCCTCGATTTGTGTTAACTGACGCAGCAATTGCTACAATCGAAATTCATGGATTTGCTGATGCTTCGCAGTGAGCCTAGGGAGCCTGCGTCTCTATTCGTTTAACGGATATCGGAGGAAAGTCGGAGATACGACTACTGTGCGCAAAATCTCGAATCGCGCCAGTAAAAACTATCTCTCTTCCTAAGTTGGAATTATGCGCTGCCCTACTGTTAGCTGAACTTATCGATCGCCTTCGCTCAACGATTTGTATCACAGTGCATAAAATCTTTTGCTGGACGGACTCCAGGATTGTCCTCGATTGGCTGTCGTCCCACGCTTCCAACTGGAACTCGTTTGTTTCGAATCGAGTGGCCAAAATTCAACAGATATCTGCTAAGATATCATGGAATCACGTGGATAGTAAAACCAATCCTGCAGACATCGTATCTCGTGGTATGCTGCCGGAAGAATTAGCTGGCTCTAAATTGTGGTTTCAAGGACCATCATTCTTAAGGAAGCCGGAAGAAATGTGGCCCAAGTCCAAAACTCTCGACATTTCGCTTGCGGATATTCCCGAAAGGAGAAGAAGTAAGTTCACGTTTGTGGCCACAACACTAGAAAAGCCAGGTTCCAATAACATCGTTGATGCAGACCATTTTCTCCTCGAAATCAAATATCTGAACGACTTTCGTAAATTTCAACGAATAATTTGCTTCATGTTCAGATTTATTCAAAATATTCGGCGATCGAGGAGCAGACAACCAAGGATGACAGAACCATTTTCAACAGAAGAGTTGGATACTTCATTGAAACGGATGGTTTGGGCAGTCCAACAGACAGCATTTGGTACAGAAATTCGAGACCTAGAAAGGACTTCAGTGATAATCTCCAAAAGTTGTCTTCGTACATTAAATCCGTTCCTCGAAGACAACTCTGGAGTACAACTGTTAAGAGTTGGAGGGCCTCTGCAAAATGCAGACATTACTCATGATGCAAAGCATCCTATCTTGCTTCCGAAGTCTCACCAACAACAAAAATATTCATCGGAATGTCCTGCTATCCTTCTCTTCTTTCCACCATTCAAAAGCAATAAATCTAAGGAAGCTTAAAGCAAACTTTCAGGTGCATCCTATTCATATGCTATCCTACACAGTATACGTATAAACATACATACATACATGCAACAATATGTACGGTATTAATTGCTTTATTCAACTTACTGGGGATTTGTTATCAGGATAAATAATGTAAACTTTACACACACCCACACACACATAGAATTCAGTAGTCAAATCATATTTTTCTTTTGAAAGCTTCTAAACTCCTTGTATTTTTTGCTAATTAAAATTGTTCAGGATTCGGCACAATTCATGTTTGTATAGAAATTTCCTACCATTTTAAAATAGGAGGACTCTTGCGAAAACTTTGCACTACCCCTCAAAGTGAACTTAAACTAAACATGAGGTGTTTATGGCTTTAGTATGTAATAAAACTGAGGACGCTTTGTATAGTTCCTTTTGTTAGCTTTTAAGCGTAAAACATGCAAATTTGCACTTTTCCGACATGCGGCATCCGCCTGCATGCAAATAAAAGTTTTCGATATCAAAGCGCCTCTATCTCTCTACACATTTTATATATTCGCTCAGGTGTGGAAACCCAAACTCGGTGCCGTTGATACACTTCAATTTGTGGCATGAATATGTGAAGAGTTACTTCACCCACGAGACTTGTTCGTATGTTTTGAGTGCAACGTGCAAATATTTTCACTGGACACCTCTATCTTTCTGCGTAGTACCTATGTATGTAGGTAGTTTAGGTAAAATAAGCAGGCTTTTATATGGCATGACAGTAGTTCAAAGACATATGTAGGACGGTATTTTGTTGATGAAATAAGTTTTACAACGGATGTATGCGATAATGCTATCATTGATTTTAAGTAGCTCAAATTTCGGATACCATGCTTTTCGATTATTCCCTGTTAAATTGTTTGTTAGTCATGTAAGTCGTATCCCATAAAATCTATGATGGCGAACAGCATGCGCAATGCCATAGTTGTGTCCAGAAAGCAAATCAGGTAAGCGGGGATTAGGGGATATGAGTAGCGCGAAACGGTTCAGGTTAATCTTTTATCCAAATACTCAGGCTTAGCAGGAAGCAGGGAAAATAATAGTTAGTAATTAGTTCCATATACTTGGTCAAATGGTAATGTTGTTTCGAAATGAAAGTCAATATTTTGTGAATATTCATAGATACTTATATATATTGACAGTGTTGTTCGACCTCATTCTTTTGACGCCTTTTGCCAAAGTGAGACAAACGGCCAATGGACATAGGTACCAACCGATTAGATATAATCGGAGGAGTCAGTTCGATGTAATAATCTTACAAATGTTTACACTTACATAACGTGTTCCCTGGGCATTTTTCACGAAAATGTGCGGAGATATCGAAAAAGTCCTAATAATAAAAGTTACGCGCCTTTACTCAAGGTATCCTCTGACATAGCCATAGTTCTTGAAAAAGGACTTGGAAACGGATATATTAAAAAAATGTCCTTTTCTTCCTCATTAAGGATACACTTAGATTACATTTTTGAATTCCGCAAATAAAACTAAAACGAAAGTGTAATATTGAAAATTCCAGCTTAACCCTTTGTTATCGGGATATAAGGTCTCAAATTTTACTCTATGTACCGTGTTCCTTTGCCATTTTTCTCGAAAATGCACACAGATATCATCGAAGTGCTAGTACCAAAAGTACCAAAAGCTATCCATCATAAGCCGGGCTATCTTTTGGTATGGTCAACATTTGCAAAGAAAAGCCACACGAAAAAAGGATATCTTCGGTTTGGTCCTTTTCGTCCTTTCTGAGGATGCATTTTGGCTACATTGAAGAATTTTCAATAGATATACCACTAAATAGATGTCGTAGTCGGTATAGAGTATAAAAGTGGATGCATGAAATCAGTGAGATCTGTATTGATATACGTTGCCAGCGGTATTATCACATAAAATGATGAGGCTAATTAAAGGCCTTTCTTTGGAAAATGTCCAGACGTACAACTTAAAGTAGTGTGGACATAGTGCTTGCCGTAAAAAAACAAATGCTACGTTTTCACAAAATTCAACAGGAGAATCTGTGGAATCGGTTGGGTTTTGGAGTGGAGATGTATGCTACTATCAATAGGACGACTTCTTGGGAATTTTTATCCAAAGGGCCTGAAGCCATCAAGCTTGGAAAGTTTCTCTTGGGCCGAGGATTTTATATCAGTACATCTCGTAAGAATCCCATTAAATGTATTATTTCATAGTCTTCACTCATTGGAAAAAAATATTATACAACAATATTAGGTTAGCTTGTCATTTACCTTTTTTTCAACGTAACCTTCTTGTGAAAGTTGAGAAAACTTTTTAGTGTGTTTCTGTTTTAACTCTGAAAAGTTTGCAAGATGCATTATGATACTCTGAATATATTTTACTAACAATGTTCATTTTAATGTCTTTCGCTCATTTATCGCTACATGCATGGTCAATGATCCGATGAAATATCAAGTCTGATCCCTTGTAGAATGATTCCTGCACGTAATACTCGCGCTTTAAATCGCACACATCCTTTTAGCCTTAAAATTATCTTCGCCCGTACAGTAAAATACCGTGATACTTTTTTATTCCATACTGTGCGAATTTGGAACAGTCTACTATCTTCTCTCTTTCCTCTGGCATAGAATCTGCGAAAGTTTAAGAGTGAGATACATCAGCACCTTTGTCACTCTCCTCATATTCCCTAATTTCTTTCACTATCTTCTTCCTGCCATGCTGTGTTTGCATCACTGGGTATCCCCTGAGTTTGGCTTAATAATCCAAATAAAAAAAAAAGCGGCGGCAAGCTTTAAAGATCTTGTATGAAAAAGTGAACTTTTCTACTTCTCGTGATTGCGCGACATTGGTGCATCGTGGAAAATGACTTCCTATGAGATAAATGTTCACAACAGAGAACTAGTGAAGAAAAGGAGAAAATGTACACCAGCCGATAATACTTAACAAGAACTTTAATTTGATATGCAACATGCCGTATTGTAAAAGTATGTACGAATTGTAGGTGGTAATGAGCTGAGGCGAACAGTTAAACCCATTTTCCGATCAGACATAATTCTACCGAGTTAGAGCCGTTCTAAGACATGAAAAGTCTAGCACCTCAGTTCGAATAAAAGGAGAAAATACTAAAAAAGTGAGTATGGGAATGGCTATTTAAGCCCCCGAGTATAGGACTGTGAGTACTCAAACTTCTTCTCAGGACCCAAAGGAACTAGATTCAGTACTACATTTTTCAAAATGTACTAGATCAAACTTTGACCACCCCATTGTTAATAAAATACGTTCAGAGTTTCATAATGCGTCGTTTAAGACATCTTGTATCTCTCTACCTCTTATAAAAGTAATTATTTCAAGAAGCCTTAAGACATAGATTGAACATGAAAGTCATGTTTAGTATAGTTCGACGGGTGAACTAGAATACCTAATGAATACCTAATGACGTCAAAGGGCTCTCCGGGATTGACTATATATATATATAGGTCGTAATATCAAGCTTTGCAGAACTTACGATGGATGACGTTGTTAAGTATAATTATTATTATTCGTGAAAAGTACAGAAGATTTCAAAATCTTTTTAGCACAAAATCTTTTGGCAATACTTTTGGGTACATTTTATAAAACTAAATAAAAATATCCTAACTATACAAAAACTAAAATAAAATTAAAAATTGATAATTAAAAATTAAAATCAAAAGTAAAACCTACTGAAATTAAGCAAAAATTTGGAAATAAACATAAAATAAACAGAAAAAAATATAAATACTGCTAAAAAAAAAACAAGCAAAAAGAAACTAAGAAACTATAGATTAAAAATTATATAAAAAGAAAATGAAGAAATTATTGGCAAAGTACACGAAATACAAGAAAATATTAAGCATAACTGAAAATAATTGAAAATTATAAAATTATAGGAATGATAAAATTATAAAAATTGTAAAAAAATCTGAAAGTGAGCTACGCCGTGAGAACAAGAGAATAAGAGAATGGGAAAATAGATAAATAGAAAAATAGAAAAAGGGGAGGATTAATTGAAAGTGTGGATCCTGATTAGATCCTTAAATACACCGACAGATCGCGCGTTTTGATGACAAGGGGGAAGTCTATTTCAGAGACGGGATAATTGGACAGGATAAGAAACCTCCATAACTAATTTGTGAAAACGAGGTATTATCACATTCCGATTGCGTTCCGAAGCTGTGTACTGGAAAAATTACGCAAATAATACGGTTTGTTTGCACGTAATAAGCTATAAAAGTGAAGCAGTCCTCTATGCTTAAGATAATCTCGTATTGAGCAACCTACTAATTTTGTGCGGTAAGGTGAAACATGGTCGAACATACGAAGTTCATAAATGAAGCGGTTACAATCGTTAAAGGCAACGTCCATCTTGCGAAGACAGACGCTATCGAGTCTAGGGTATATCAAACTGCCAAAGGTAAAGTATGGTAGAATTAAGGTTTTAACCAGTTTTGAGCGGATTTCGAAGGATAATGAGTCAGCAGAGAGCCAGAGCCTACGAAGTACAGCATAAACCTTACCGATAAATAATTTTGTATTGTCGCAGCATTTCATATGTTGGTTCTAAATAATGCCTAGATTTTTAACTTTAGGCACGAAATCCAAGATTGTACCATCCAAGACCACAATAGGTAAATCATGCGGGTCAAAAGTGCCATTATGGAATACAATACACTGGGACTTGTCAGGGTTTAGCTTTAGGCCGTTAGCTTTGGACCAGATATTGATTCTCTCTAGATCGTCATTGATGCGAGCAATACATTCCTCAAGTAAACCAACAGGTCTGCTTAGGCAGACCTGCACATCGTCAGCATACATGTGTACGCTAACGTCCCGAACGGCTTCAGGGAGATTATTTATAAATAAACTAAATAACAAAGGGCCCAGTGTTGAGCCCTGAGGAACGCCACACAGAAGAGGGAGGGAACAGGAAGTATTAGAATCCACTTTTACCACTTGCCTTCGATCACTCAGAAAGTCCCGGATAAGAGCGACTGCTGACCAAAAGAGGGACTGAGACCAAAACAGCAATTAAGTTTCCAAAGCAAGATGCCAAGATCAACGCTGTCAAAAGCTTTCGAAAAATCGAGCAGTGCCAAGGTAACCAAGTTGTCTTGGTCTAGGGCAGCTCTGATATTAGTGGATACTCGCAGTACTGCGGTTTCGCACCTCAGGTCACGACGAAAACCAAACTGTCATTTGCTTAGGAGCTCTCTCGAGTCGAGGTGCTCAACTAATTGCCTATTCATTAGCTTTTCCAGCACTTTCGATAAAAAGCATAGAATGCTTATAGGTCTGAAATCAGAAGGAGACTGAGGAACCGATTTTTTGGGTTGCAGCTTTGGCGATATTGCGAGCTGCTCGGTATAGAGAACGGTCATGAACAGTTTTTGTACGTATATAGCGGCGATAAAGAAATTCACGTTCTGCTATAATAGAGTGAACTTCACGTGTATACCAAGGACATCCGTTAACTTGCTTGGTCTTAGTTCGTAAAGGCACATATTTTTGATATAAGTAAGTAGAAAGAATATCTGGCTAGTTATTATGGATTGGAGTTACAATCTAAGCCGAAATCAAAATCTGTTCCTACCCGTATTATATGAATATCCTCTCTAGCTATTGCTTTGACCGAACTCAAATTTTTCATTATAAATATTAAAGTTTTTAGAAATCTCTCTGAATTTCATAGAATGATACATTTTGTTAGCATGCATTATTCTAGTTGATTAATTTAAAACCTCCCATAAAAACGTTGCAATGTACATACTTTGACGTTGATTCCATAAAAATTTTTTGCTTGTTTGTTTTCAAAATTACGGCGAACCACACTCATAAATTATCCCTTTTCCAGCAGTAGTATATGTATTCACATCACCACCATAGATAGGTACAAAAAAACTGTCTCCTGGAATATTTCTCTCGGGGTGGTTTTTCATTATTATTCATGAATTCATTTACACCTCACTCCCGTATAATAAAGAACCGTGTCATTTCGACTCGATGCTAACTTTCACGATTTTAGATTAACACGTAAATGCTGGAAAATATATATATGTAGGTATGTATGTGTGGAACTTAGTTTGTTTTGTGTTGTACTATTTGACACTGTTAATGGTTATTGTCTACGAAAATAATTATTATTTAGGGTTATGTGGAATATACAAGCAGGTGTGAATATATTATTCGATGCTTTTTATACCCTAGATGAAATCTATAGGGTATACTAAGTTTGTCATGCCGTTTGTAACACCTCGAAATAATGATGGTAGCGCAAAATGAATTGGCCCGCATAAAATTAAAAGTTATGTTGATTTTTGCATGTCCGTCCATCCGTCCGTCCGTCTCGAGAACCCGTTCACCTCGAAAGCTGAAATTTTGTACACGGACGACATAAAAAAAAAGTAAAATTAAGTTCGAAAATGAGACAAATCGGGCAATTCCTTCGTGGGGTTGCCATACAGAAATTTCCTTTTCCACGATATATTTGGACACTACCTGAGAACACGTCGATATAGAAGGCTGAAATTTGGTACACTGTGTTTTCATACTAATAGCAAATAAAATTGCAAAAATGGGCTAAATAGGGCAACCCCTTCTTGGTGTTGCCATATACTAATTTTGGTTTTTTACATATACTTTGAAAACGATCAGTCCTAGACATTTTTATTGTACTAAAAACTTATTCAGAATAAGAAAAGAAATTCTATAAAATTGGTAATAATCATTTCTTCTGTCCGACGATCCGTTCTAGAAATATATGCTAGAAACCAATGCAAAAAATCAAAATTGCTCAAATGGGTGATCATACGAAATTTCATACGTGCATTCGTCTAGGGTATCATAAGAATTGGTCTTAGACCAATTCTAGCTTTTTCACTTGCTGAGTTTATTTTAAAGCATAATAATAATCTCGGATATGGTTAGATACTAACGAGGTGCTGTTTGTGATGGATAGATTTATGCAACCTATTTGTTGGGTTTCATAATTAACCCAGTTTAATGCATAGAATAAAGGCAAATTTAATTTCACTAAAGTGAATAAGGATTACTTCCTTATGGAATCGATTTCGACTTTGTTTAGGAATGCAAAACAAATCCAATGCATGGACATTTGTACATATTAGATAGAATAGAAGTAAAACTTCTGCACACTATTCCAGTTAATATACATAAAAGGGAGGAAATAGACACAAATATTGCTTGCAGAGCCCTAATTTGATATAATTACAGATCCAGAATCTATGAAGAAATAGGTTTAGAAGCGTATAGTGTAAAACCGAGAGCTTACATTATCAATTTCTAGGGAGATATACAGGGCGTTTCCGCCTAGGAGGTCAATAGAGCAGGAGGTGATTGTACTCACCTAGCCAGACAAATATTGTATGGCAGGGGGGGGGGGGGGGGCATATCGAATGTTTAGGAGTTACAGGGTGATTAAGAAAAAACGCTAGTTTTTCACAAAACACCCTATATCTTAAGAAGTATAGGGCGTACGGTACAGGGAGTACAGTTAAATGGTCAAGAATTCTGGTTATTTAAACTAAAAATTTCGGATTATCTTAACTTTTTTGTTAATTTGACCTCTATTTTTTTTTCAAAAAGGTCATATAATATAACCTTTTTTTATAAAAATTGTAAACTTTGGACACTCCTCTTTAATTCGACATATTACATCCTATGTACTATCTGTAATCGTTAAAGTGTTATTAGCCCTTAACATATTCTGAAAGCTATTTTCAAAGATAATTTGTTCCCTTGGTGACTGCAAACACGTCACTTAAAAAAAAAAATACCGGCTAATTTCCATATGACCTGAATGGGTTGTGACCTAAAAACTCTTTAACGCACAGAGAGACCACATAGGGTGTAATAGGACAAATTAAAAACCAGAGTCTTCAGTTTACAGTTTTTGTAAATACATTTATGTTAATGACCTTTTTACCAAAAGAAAAAAATAAAGGTCAAATTAAGAGAAATGGAAAGAAAATCGAAATTTTTTTTAGACAAGCATAACCCTTGATAGGAGTGGGGTACTCGGCTGGCTCAGCAGTCATTGGAAACATCATGAAGCTCTCTACATACAATGAGTACTTAACTGCGACCACACGCACTGCACTTTTTAAGATACGTTAAAAGGAGACTCTGGGCTTTCAAAATTTTATAACCAAATGGATGACATTTGTCCCCCCCCCCCCCGTTGCCGATCAATTTTTTAATTGCCTCAACGAGAGGAATTATTTGGACAAATATAGTCATATTAGTCTGGGACACCCTTTATATACAGTGTTGCAGATTTAATTTTATCTTGGCTTTTTATGGCAAAGCAATAATGATTTTTGGAAAGTCTATCAAAACTGCCTCCATAGACCGAATTGGCAGAAAATTGGTTTCCGATCACTTTTCGATCATCCAGATGTATAGGTAATGTAGCCATTTCTGCACATCGCATTTATTTAATTGGTATATTTTGTTCAAGTTAGGCAGTTATGCATTTTTTTGGGACTCTCCCTTACAATAGAAAAGCAAAAAAATATTTGTTATTCTAGCACAAATTAGACCCATTATTACACTCATCTCTCTCTAACTATTTAGATAATTAGGCCTTAAAGTGGCTTTGGAAACAGACAACCTTTTTTCTGTGTATAAGTTTAGTGCGGTTTTCAAAAATGTGTCTACCTTTATTGTGGTTGGATATCTGGAATGTTTCGCTTTCGCGATAATGATAGGGTGCCTTCTAAGCCCTATTTAGGGAAGATTTCAACGTACGTAAAGTTAGCACCACAACTTTGTCTGATATAGTTCGGAGCTATCTTATAATTTGTCGTTAATTTGTCGTGTCCTTTTTTCTAAAGGAAACTGGATTTGGTGCTAAGTTGACGTCAAGTTAGCACCGCAACTGACTGGAACTCGGCCAAAACTTACCGGATTGGAAAATTATACGTCTTGGAATTTGTCGTTAATTTGTCATAAAATCCATAAATTTGTCGTGTCTTTTTATCTAAAGGAAACTGGATGTGGTGCTAACTTGTCATCAACTTGTACCACATTCAGTTTCCTTTAGAAAAAAGGACACGACAAATTTATGGTTTTCACGACAAATTAACGACAAATTCCAAGATGTATAATTTTCCAATCCGATAAGATTTGGCCGAGATCCAGTGAGTGGCGGTGCTAACATGACGTCAACTTAGCACCACATGCAGTTTCTTTTAGATAAAAGGACACGACAAATTTATGGATTTCATGACAAATTAACGACAAATTAACGACAAATTATGAGATAGCTCCGAACTATATCAGACAAAGTTGCTGTGCTAACTTTACGTATGTAAGATTTCAGCACAAATTAATCCAGATTTTTGTGCAATCTGTCGAATTTTCCTCACTGAAGTTTCACTGCGAACTTAATCCAAAAATAATAATAGTTTCTTCCAACGTGTATTTGTTAACTAGTTAAATAGTAATTTTATACTTACACGTTAACACGTTTACGGTTAGTAGGTTTTATGATAATTTTTAAATACTTAGCAACTTTATTTCCGCATTTATTGCAAGTCGAATGAATCTTTGAACCCGTTCTCTACCTAATTCCTTCTAATGATATCATTGTTCTTGCGGGCAAAAAACATCTCCCTCCTAACATAACTTTATATCAGTACGCACTTATACACGCCTGCCAAACCGAAACGTGACATTATTAATAATTCTGTAATGTATACGACAGAAATATACTTCGCCTAGTTTCCCTATTTCATTAGTTTGTTATGTTTTAAGTGTCTTTTGGGAGACATTCAAGTACGTCCCAGTCCTTATAGAGAATTTATAACCTGTGGGACCTCTCATAGGTATTGAGGTGTTTCTGACATGAGTAATGATATCGAAAGCCATAATCGTAAGTACATCATAAATGTACACGGGCGAAACCACACAAATGTCAATAAGAAATCATGGATATCTTAGTTTTATGGATTTCTCAGATACTTTTATACCCACCACAGCAATAAATCATTTTCAAAATGGATTGTTCTCTAGATACATTTTGCGCCGCTTGCTCCGTTGTACAAGAAGAAGTTGTTGTATGAAAAAAGGAGCCCTTTTAGATATGAGAGGGTGATTATATCTATTTAAATCTTAATGCAGATATTTTTGAAAGGCTCAACATTCTAAATCGATTTAAAACGACGTCCTTTTAACAGATGGCGCATAGATGAGGCTAGATTTTAATTAAATTAAACAGCAGCAAATGTTGCTAGTGTGATGAAAAAAAAAATCCTTACGTAAAATATGAAAACGATTCTTGGCATTTACTCTAATTTGGTTTAGCCGAATGGTGGGAGTATTTAATTCCCATCAAGTAGAGGAGGGAAGATATTATTTTGGTATTAGCATGGCTTTATAATGGTTTTTGAATGAATTTTAAGGGGCTGAGATAGAACTGAGGAAAAAATTGTTCTAAGCAAATTATTAAAAAATTATTATTCCGCAATGAGATTAATATCAACGTGAAACTTGAGATTGGGCTCTCCAATGGATTCTTGTTTCGTATAGATATGATAGTGATTTCTTTGTAAAAATCCCCAAATTTATGGTTCATAACAGACGACTGATGTTTCAAAATATTTTTCAAATTACGTAACTGAGAACACTTACAATTGCCTCAAGTTTTTCTTGCTCGTAAAATAATAATTCAAACATGTCCTCTGGTTTTTATCTATAAGTCTGGCAAGGTAACTTGGGTGAATACGTATTTTTCTTAAAATAACCTTATAGTTACACAGTCATATAGTGCTGAGCTTTATTTTATGATGAAAACCACTTAAGCTTCTACATATCCAGCAAAAACGTGATTCAAACGTTGAAACCCATACCGATGTCTCGTATTTTGCTTTTGCATGCATTTTTGTCCATTTCCATTTTCCTTGAACGTGCCATCTCGTAACTACATATGTATATACTCTCTCATACAAAATTGTTAGCTAGGACTCCTTACTTCCTATCCCAGGAACAGAACTCCTTGGCCTTCCAAAAAGTATCCAGGATGCTGATTAATGAAAATATTTGTGTAGAGCTGATAATTTCCAATTTTTCGAAGAAATCAAACAAATTACCAGCAATGAGTCCAAATGGACGGTCTTCGTGCTCTGAATAAAGAATCTAAGGTTCCTAATTGTTGTGAGTTATGACATTATTAGGAATGGAGCCTTTCTGAACGGTAATATCTCTAAGATATTAGGTCCATATACAATTTGCTTGATGGTATATTTTTTTATATGAAATAAAAGTGTGCTGTCCTTAGATAATGAGATCATTTATCACTGTAGTCGATCACATTGTGTGCAGTAAATAGTTAATAAAATTAAATCCTTCAATACTTTTGGTTATTTTTATTAAACAAGATTGCACGTAGGATAAATATGCAAGACAGCGCCTTGATTGTTGGTCCTTTACAGAACGCTTAAGTGAAAATTGGCGTCGTAATCATTTCTTCAGTTAAGTTGACGACGGTTAATTCATATGCGATACAACTATAGAGGGCAAAGGAATTTTATATCTATTTCTGTCAATATGCAGATTTTTCGCTTAACTGAGCCTTTTTAAGTAGTAAAATGTGTGTTGATGTAGTAAGCCCTGTTGTACAAGGTCATTTCTGACCCACGGTAACTGAATTAAGACAGCTTTCTTGATTTCGTGACGAATATTGGCCTACAGTTGTTGGATTGCTGTTGACTTGTTGACTTTATCCTTTTCTTCAATCAACCTCAAATAAAAAATCTACCACGATCAGATTAAGCGAAGGCGGTGGGCAATCAAACTCATCTGATTTGCACACTATTTGATCGAGAAATGTGTTCTTCAGAATTTCGATAGTTGCAGGAGATGTATGGTATGTAGAAACACAAAAATACCAATTTCTTATATATATTAGCAAAAAAAAAATAAAAAAAGAAAAATAAAATATATGTGGACGACTTCCTAATATACGTGAAAGAACAGAACATAAAAGCGGTACAAAAGACACTAGAGAAAGAACTAAATATGGAACTTACAATAGAAAGGGAAAACAACATGAAGGAAATATACTATCTAGACATAACGATAGGCAGGACAAACAAAGGATTCAAGACAAGATGGTATAAGTAAGCCATTGCATCGAACAGGCTAATCAACTACCTGTCGAACCAGCCAAATAGAATACAATAATAGAGATGGTGAGCTACACAGTTAGAGTAACAGAAATAGAATACATAGAGGACACTAAAACACTAATAATAGAAACAGAAGACAAAGGATACCCAAGAAAAATAATAGAGAAGTACTTTACAGAAGGCATCAATAAATCAGGCCTACAAGAGGATAAAAGACAGAAGATCTTAAGATACCTAAGCAATAAATGTGGGATGGAAATAGAGGACAACCAAGAGGAGAACGGGCGAAACCAGGAACACGAGAACCACCGAGAAGAGAGCAGAAGAAACCCCAGAGGATAAGGACAAAAATGGTAACAAGGAATTTATCAGGACACAATACATCAACAGCACAACAGATCGACACATCACTAGAATCAACATAACGTAAAAATGATAGCATACAACCCCCAGGAGCGAATATAAGGAACATATACAACACAAAAAGGAGAAGAGGCCTAAAAATACATGAATACAAAAACAAGGACATAAGCAAACACCTAACGGACCCCCGAGATTGGAACAACATGATACTATTTAAATGCAGGGACTGTAACATCAAATACATAATCCACACGGGCAAATTGGACACAAAAGAAATGTACACAAACAGATGAAGAGCACACATGGAACAATGTACAACCACAAAAACACCATGGGACATGGAATCAACGAGGAAATACAGATAATAGATAAGGTCAGGAGCATAGCCAAAGCAGCCAAGTACATAGCTGCATACATTGGAAACAACAGCAACAAAAATGATAGGACAACAGACATAAGCCAATATAAAGCGAATGCCCACTATAAGGGAAAGATGACACAAGAGGGATGGGTACACACAATCATAACGAAAAACACATCATAAGCCAAGTAAAGCCAACAACACACAGAAACAAGAAAAGGAAAAAGAAAAAATGTAATATGGCTTCGGGTTCCATTGAATTACTAATAAAAACCTCTCTAAACTTTATAAAATCGGTACAAGTAGATATAAAAATATCTTCTCCAAATTCAAACAGTGAACTCATAAAGAGAAAGTGAACAAATGAAAAAGTGTGAAATAAGTGACAAACGGAACCATACACACACACAAGTAAAAAGGAAAAGTGAGGACGAGTGAGAAAGAGATAACATAATAGACAAAAATATCATCGGAGTAAAAAGAAAAAAGAAAAAAGGTAAAGGGAAAAGCGCTCGCATTCGAGAAAACACGCCGGCATACCGAAAGAAGGTAATAAACAGACACGAAACTCAAGATACGAATAAATGACAAGTAAAGTAGGGTAAGAGGGGGAGAAAAACACCGATGGAATCAGGAATAAGGGCACACAGATAAGGTTTTTCTCAAAATCACTTACAAAAGTATAAAAGGGAGGGACAAAAAGCAGAACGAAACAACAACAAAAAGAAACGAGAATCGAAGAAAAACACCAGAGGAACCAGACAACACGAAGAAGGTTTTTTTTCAAAACCATTTAATAAAGAGTAGTTAAAGGGCAAAACCAAAGAAACGGAAACAACAACAAAAAAAAAGAAAAAAAAGGGTTTCGATATATAAGACCAATTACAAAATACATTAAGCCAACGAAACTATATTAATTCAATTAAATTAACTTAATTATATTAATCTAGCTATATATTAATTATACCAAAAACATAAGCAAAAACGATCCCCAAGTAAATCACCTACGACACACAAAGATGCAGAACATAAGGCCACTAATGACCCACTAGAAAAGAAAAGAAAATTTACAATAGGATAAGAGCCTTGGTGGGAAACGCGTCGTAGAGAACTCCCACCAAGAGAAAATAATAAATACATGTGCGTACCAAAACCCACACATGCAATCACAAGAATGTGATTACAGAGTGAGGTGGCGGGGATCATGTAATCGGTGCACGAGTGTTTCGATAGCATAGCTAAAATAGACGTAGTGAACCTGTAAATTAAATACTAGACAATAAATCAATGTGGTTATAAGCCCACATAGAATATGAACTGAACGTTTAAACAATAGGAAAAACTTCTGATGAGTCCCGTGGCTGGGACGAATCATGTCAAGTATAGCCAAACACGGCATTCCCTTAAAAATCTGAAACCCTTGATTTTTTTTTTTTTGTTTGACCATAACAAGATGCGAAGCACGCATTTAATAATAGATCATGTTGCAGCACAGTGCACCGTCCTGCTAAGCAGGGCAGACAAATAGGAGATATGGGGAACTAATCTTAACCCAGAAAAAGGGAACACAAACAAGGCGAAACATGGAACGCCAAATTATGTATATAAGTTTGCTGAATTGCATATATTTTTTACTGAGTTACAGGTTCTTTGTATATTGAGATATATATAAGGTTTTTTCATTAATTTACTAAATTATATAGGATATATGTGTGTTGGATTATATTTATATATTTTTTTCCTAGATTGTTATAGGTTTTTTTGCAGAGTTATATGTATATATTTTTACCAAGTCATGACACACACGGAACTCAACATCTAACACACCTACAAAAAACGTAACACCAACAAAAACAAAACACAAAACAAACACATACACACAACATAGCATCCATACCTCTTAATGAGGAAACCCTTCTAGTACCTCACGTAGGTACCACGGTGGCTAAACTAACCCACCTACGGCGGTGGACAACTGGTGCCCCACCTGCCATACAACACTTCGTCAGGCTGCTTTAAGGAATTTATATCCTTAAACACAGATGACATAGTACCACCACCGGAAGTTTTTTTGCTAATATATGTAGCACTACACATTTTTGTTTACATGGTGTATTTGGTTCCTTGAAGGCACATTAGGTACACCAAAAGCATGCCGTAATTTTCTTTCACGATCCATTTTTATAAAATGTCGAAGCACAACTGACATTAGACGCTATTTGATAGCAATGATGTTAAAACAATGTGGTGTCTCTATTTAAAAACACTGTACTGTACTTCCGGATAGAGTTTTCTAGGTTCACACTTAGATAGTCCAAAAAGGGGAATGCCCATAAAACTTTAGGCCCGATATGGACAGACATGTGAGATATCTTAAACGATGCCTTATGATACCACGAGCATATTACATCAACAATGTTTATTTCAATTAATCGGGGAAAGCTTTCTCGACCGGATGTAGCTTGGGCGACTTTCTTGGGTGAAAAGGTAGCCTTTATTACTTCTCCTGTTTGTGCGGAATTGGTGCATCTTAGAAAATGAATTCCTATAACAGAAATGCTCCAGCGCACTAATAGCCATGTTCGAAAGAACTGCAAAAAGATATGCAAAATTAAGTAACTGGGGTGTATGTAACCCGAGTACACGAAAAGGGTTTTCCGGCGGCAAACACTTCTCCAGAAAATTTTCTGAAGCTGGAGAAAAGGACAGTAACCGATAGTAAATGTCGAGACCTTTAATGTGATATGCAATATGCCGTATTCGAGCCATCCCCCCACCAGGGGTTCCTACCATCTACCTTAAAAGTTCCCAGAGAATAAACTTTTCTTTCACGATTTATAGCATAGAGTTAAGACTGCAGGTAAGCTTTCACAAAATAAGACTTGTACATTGTACTTGTATCCATAAGATTATTCCTATATTTTTATTGTTTTCTTAACTACAATTGACGGTTTGTTACGTGAAAAGCTTAGAGCATGTAGCAATAAAAACTATTCTGTACATGATGGGTGTTTAAGCATTAAACATTAAAAAAAAACAATCAGCAAATTCAGAAGTCAATAACTTTTATTGAAGGGAAAAAAAATGCAGCACAAATTCAATTTAATTAGGTAAATTTCATGCACTTTTGCTGCATCAGCAACACCTGCAGACAAATAACAATTTCGTGAGATCGAATTTCACGCATGAAATTTGTTGTCAATTAAATTTATTAAATTGAATTTGTTGATTCTGCATATTTGTCATATTAAATTTTGTATATAAATATCGAGCTTTGTATAAATAGAATTTTAGAATAAAGTTTTTTATTAAATGAAAGCGTTGTTTTGTTGTTCTGGGTTTAATTATAGGAAGCCTATACTTAAACCAAACAAATCTGAACTGTGTAGGAATCCTTCACGGCTCAAACAGGGTGCACGTAATTTATTTATAGCATAACATGAAATATTCATATTGTTCAGTCCACATTTCTGCTTGATAAATCCCTCATAGAAGCAAACATTTGTCCTAAAAAATATAAAATAAAACCCCACAAAGAATCACACTTATAGTAAATGAACTCAATATACTTATCTGAATAATTAGTTCACCACCTCAAATCCCTCCTGCAAAGCTATCCCGGAGTTCATTTTATCTATAAATATAAAAAAGGGGTATTAATATTTTAATTAAAATATATAAAATTAACTATAAACTCACCTAATCATACACCTCCAGCATATTTACATTTTTTTTGTAATGTCATCTAAATGACATTACGTCAAACAGCTGGTGTCGCCACTATCAAATTTGGACCATTGAACCAAGCGTTTCCAGGGCAACATATTATGAAGCTGGGACACGGCGGCTATAAAAAGGCGGCGAGCCGCAGCAAAATCACCATTCGGTTTTCAGAGTCTAATCTGAAAGCATCCTCCACCAGAGTCTAGTCTGTTTCCTATCCTTTGAACAAAAGTGTAATTTTGTTTATTCCTTCATATAGAAGTTTAATACTATTATTGTAGAAGTATAATTCTACTTATATCCAACATCCAATTTTGCACCATATTATAATTTCAGAGTCTAATCTGAAAATATCCTCCATCAGAGTCTAATCTGAATCCCATCCTAGGAGCAAAAGTATAATTTTGCTCTATCCTTCATATAGAAGTCTAATTCTATTAAAATCCACACTCCCAAAAAATCTGACACTTGATCTCCAATCGTGTAACAGAAGTTTAATTCTGCTTACACGCTCCAGGACGTTGCGATTGAAGTATAATTCTGCGCAGACGTTTTAACATTCGCTGTAACAGAAGTTTAATTCTGTTTACACGCCCCAGCACGTTGTAGCAGGAGTATAATTCTGCTTACGCGTCTCAATACTCACAGTAACAGAAGTATAATTCTGCTTACACGCTTCAGCACGTTGCAGTCGAAGTCTAATTCTGCTACATCATCGCTCTCTTTCTCAGAAATTCCTTCTAAAATTGTCGCTATTTGATTCCGAAGAAATAAAAACTTTCTTCTTCTTCTTTCTAGAAACAGAACTAAGGACAGAGAGTGTGGGCAAAGCAGCACGATTATATATTGAATTTTTATTTTGGATTTTAAATTGTCGTCATTGTTTCTGTTGAATTTTAATTGTATTTTAGTTGAATTTTTTAATAGTATTAGTAGTTTTATTAGATTGTAAGTTATTATTTAAATTGAATTGAATTTGTGATATTAGATTAAGTATATGAATTATTTTGAATAAAAATTAAATATTTGAACTGAATCAAAATCAAAATCAAAATCCATTCTAAGACTGGCACCCTCCCTTACGTTCGAGACTAGATCTCACACATATTATATTAATATTAATTATAGTACCCATAGCAGGCGTCAAGTTTTTTGACATAAATAACGTTTGATCCTTTAGCACAGTATTTCTCAAACTGAGAGCCGCGGCCCCCTAGGGGGCCGTGAAGCTCTTAAAAGGGGGCGCGAAATATTTAAGTATTTCTATTTCTCTATATTTATTTACTATTTAAAAATTTTAAATTCTTTTTAAAAAATAAAAAAAAATTCTATGAAAATCTATGTATTCCTAAATTTATTTACTTTTCAAACCCATTGTTCCGATATCTAAGTTATTCTCATAATTTTGTTTGATACTGTACCTACTTAATTTATTGCACTTGTTTCCCTCAATTAATATTCAGCTTTGCAGTTTATTCTAATTGTATTTGTAATTAATGTATATATGCATTTTATATTCCTTAAATACCCATATAATGTTCAATACATCACATTGTTTATGCATGTGTGGAATGCCTCTGATTCTATCAATTATACATAGTAGTTTGGTAGTTGCATTTTATTGTTATAAATGTAGACGTAGATGCTTATATATACATACTTTGGCTTTAGTAGCCTAACATTTTTTGGATTATATCGAGATCTTTCTTCTTGCTACAACCTTTGAGGAATAAAGTTGGGAACAGTGCGTGTTGTTAAAGGCAAGTGTTTCATTTACTCCCCAAAAATTGGATTTTAGAGACAACTTGAAACCACTGCATCACAGTGCTATTAGAAGCATCAAGGTTTACAAAAATAAACCCAAGACGACAACTAATTAGATTACACGTGCAGTAATCAGCATGGTCAACGAGCGGGCCTGGTCCTTCAACAAAAGTCACGGGCGCACACCCATCATTTCTTTTAAATTTGATTTCGCAGTATACTTAGTTACGTAGCAACACAGAAGTTCATTTTTAAATTTTAAAAAAATTTTAGAAAAAAATCATTTGTTTCAACCAACTAAAGGCGATGAAAATGAGCAAATATCATGCAGCCATTTCTAACACATTGTCACTAATTTTGTACTTGTACACCTGTGCACAATTTTAATCATTTTTATTTTCTTACGACCAAAAGTATTGACTGAGTTTGCAAACAGGAACATAAAAAAGTTAATAATTATATATTATATATTAGGAGAAACATTTCAGTGGTAAAAAGTTTGTTAGTAAGATTTGTTTCGCACCCCCTCGGTTATTTCATTTTTTCCTGCATCAATGCACCAAGCCCAAAACAAATTCAAAATTTTCATCGAAGTAAACATGAATTTTACCGCGAAGACTAAAAATGGCGGAATGAATCACACAGAAATGCAATGCATTTTGACTACACTCTTGTACATGGATCCTACGTATGATTGCATCGCCTTTAGTTATTACCTCGTTGGTTTCAAAAATTTCGGATTGTGTAGTTTTTTGCATTAACTATTAAAAAAGTTAACAAAGTGAACGTATTAAAACAAGTGTATTTTAAAATATTCTAAAATTCATAAATTTGATCCTAAATCCGAGGTAATTATTATTATTGCTTTTAATTAACTAATAAATCGAACTGCTATTTTCGTAACATTTCAACGATTTCCGATTTCAGTACTAGCTTTAAAAATGGATAAGTGGCTAATAAAAACACATACTGAGCGAAACAATAATGAACTTGTACAAGTATCAGTAGAACTACCATCTGCAACAAATTCAACTTTACCAGGAACTTCTCCGTCAACATCAACATTAACAACTGGTAATAAACGGAAAGTGGCCCCAAATAATAAGCCTCAGTTAAAAAATCGCAAATACAATTCTGATTATTTGAAATATGGATTTATTTCCCCGACACTTAATGGTCAAGAAAGACCTATGTGTGTAATTTGTTTCAACCAGTTATCAAACGACAGTATGAGGCCAGGAAAATTAGTGCGTCATTTAGCTACTTTGCACCCTGAATACCAAAATTAGCAGCTTGATTTTTTTCAAAGAAAGGCAGCTGATAAAAAGAGACAAACGAACTCTTTTTCAAAATATACAAAGCTAACTGATGACCTGCTAAAAGCATCTTTTGAAGTTGCGCTATTGATTGCAAAAACCAAAAAACCTTACACGATAGGTGAAGATCTTATATTACCCGCAGAAATTAAAATTTGTGAAATAATACACAATGATAAAATTGCTAATCCTTTGAAGTCTACTCCTATCTCAAACGATACTATGAAAAGAAGAATTGATATGATGGGATGTAATATTAAAGCTCAATTAATATCTCGTATTAAACATAGCAGCTTCTTCGCTATACAACTTGATGAATCTACTGATATAACAAATTATGCACAGTTAATGGTTTTTGTAAGATATCAGTACAACTGCCAAATTCATGACGATTTACTATTTTGCCGGGAGTTTTGACTACAACAAGGTGTATTGATATTTTTGTAAAAGTAGATGAGTTCTTTGAGCTTGAATGGTCAAAATGTGTAGGAGTATGCACAGATGGTTCAGCAGCCATGACTGGGGGAATTTCTGGATTCAAGGCAGAAGTACAAAAAGTATCGCCAGAAGCGCAACATATTCACTGCTTAATACACAGAGAACATGTTTGTCGAATGTTGCGAACTCAGGGAAATTTTGTGTGGTGTTACAACTATCGTTAATTTTATAAAAAATCGTGCTGTAAATTCAAGATTATTTAATATTTTATGTAAAGAGATGGGTTCACTACATGAGGTTTTGTTGTATCATACTGAAGTAAGGTGGCCTTCACGTGGAAAAGTTTTAAACAGAATTGTAGAACTTAAAGATGAACTTCGACTATTTCTTTTAGACAGATTGCCAGATCTTGCTTCGCACTTTAGTAATGAAAAGTGGATGTGTCTTACATCTTATTTAGCAGATTTTTTTGATAAAGTAAATGAATTATATCTTTCTTTACAGGGAAAAGATTCCAACATTTTAGTCTTGAATACAAAACTTATTGCTTTCCAACAAAAGCTTTGTTCATGGTCAAACTCTATTAACGAAGGAAATATTTAAATGTTCCCTTGTCTAAATGAATTTCTTAGCACCAATGAAATATCAATCTCAAGTTCAATTAAAAAAATAATACTAAATCATATTGACGAATCTAAACGATTTTTTGCTAAATATTTCCCAAACTTAAACGAGGATCGAAAGTACGACTGGGTAAGAATGCCATTTGCTAAAACATTGAAATATGATCATATTACTTGGGTGTCTCAAGAAGAATTGATTGATATTAGATCCGATAATTCAATTGAATTAGAGTTTAATGAAAAACGTCTAACAGAATTTTGGAGGATAAGGCGACAGCAAGAATATCCGTCTATCGCAAAAGAAGCATTGCTCAATTTAATGCCTTTTGCAATGACGTATCTTTGCGAAACAGCTTTTTCTTAATTACTTATAATTAAAAATAAACACAAATCGTGCCTTTCAATGAACTCTTTGTGGAGCAAAACCTTCGAATTAGTATTTCTGAAATTTCACCGAATATTCATTATTTATGTTAAAATATGTAATCGCATCCCTCCCATTAAAATCTTATTTATTGTTATAATATTATTTTTGAAATGGTTTTGAAGTTTATTTTGTTTGGAAAACTTAAAAGAATTTTATTATTTGTAATAAATATGTTGTTTAATAAAAATTAATGATAAATGGTACCTTATTATTATCATTTTTTGGGAGGACTGAATTTTTTTTTCGGATTTAGGGAGCCGCAATACAAAGAAGTTTGAGAAGCACTGCTTTAGCATGCCAAGGTATAGAGGTATAGGAAAACCCTTGGAGGCGCCCGATCTTTGGGACTTTAATTGCGAATCATTGCAATACTACAGTCGAAAAATCTCAAGGAATTACGACAGAAACTATAGGTGATATAAACGTACGATTTTCGAAAAATTCGGCCAGCGTAAATTTTCAAAATCTCAAATGTTCGAAAATAAAGAAGCACCTATATTGCATTTGTCTCCCCCCCCACAAATTCTGCGGTTAATTATTAGCTTTATTCAGGAGATAATGAAACTGTATACAGGATTTCAGGATTGTTGCAGGATTACAAACATCATAAATAAAAGTCGTATTGTGTGATCTCCCAATCGTTTCAGTTAAAAATATGGTTTCAAAGAAAAAACCAAGCAATGAATTTTTTACTTTCATGATTGATTATAAAGAAAATCAAGAAAGGAATTTGAATTTCAAAGATATAAATAATTCGGTAAGTATTCCCGTCCAAATTTTTCCCTTTTAGTTATATTGGTGACATGGACGAATCAAAATAACTGATCGAACAGTGCATGAAGATATAGAAGTCTCGATTTTGCAACCTTAACATTTGTTTCGCTATTATTCGATTTTAGTAAAAAACATTTTTTATATCAATTTTTACAACTATTTGCAAAATTTCTTGTTGAATTTTAAAAAGAACCCATATAAATTCAAATTGTTTGATACATATTCATACACAGAAATTCCACGCGCGAATTTCGTCTATGAAACTATCGAGTTCCAATTGTAGCTGTTGTTCAAATTAGGCGCTGCTGTTGTGTTGGATTAGTGCGCAATTTACAGATTCAAAAAAAAAAAGTTTCGTATCGATTTTGATCTTGAGGGTTAACAAAAGTACTTGGAATGCTTTTTTATTTTTCATATCTTACAAAATATTATCTATAAAACTTATTGTAACGTACATCTACCTCTGATTACTCATCCGACCATCTTACACAGTAGTTACGAACAGCCACAATGCACCATCTTTCTCCGAAATCGTGACAATATCCATATTTGTCCACTCTGCCATACTGGCAATGGCACCTATTCGGTTCCGTACAGGTACCACCATAGCAACCACTAAAGTACGAGATTTAAGTAATTTAGATTTTCATCGAGCAATCCATGATTACCACATAACTATTATCAAGCTTACCTCAGACAATGAGGCTTGCATTCTCCGTTCAGAAGTACATAGCCCTTGTGGCACCTGCAAACATTTGGTTCAATGCAAGTTCCATTCTCGCAACCTGTGCATTGCGGAATGCAAGTGGTAGCATGACTGTCATAGATGTATCCAAGCCTGCACGTGCACTGGTAATAATCCGAGCAAAATCCATTTTCGCAAACACTACAAAAAGGACAAATATCAGAAATGATACACAAGAAATGAGTTTTATCTTACAGATTACAGAGTACTTGACACACACCGTTTCTCAGCTTGTAACCCGGATAACAATTGCACTGATTAGGTCCAACACATTTGCCGAATTCACAATTTGGGTCACAAATTGGATAACAATTTTCTTCATCTCTCGAGTAGCCTTTAGAACACTCACAATGATTTGGAAATGTGCAATTTTCGTTATAATTACATTGATTTCGACATGTCGGTCTGCAAAATTTTCCAAAAGTATCAAGTTCATATCCAGGATTACAGCTACATATACCATCGTAACTGCATTTGCCGTTCAAACAGCCTAGAGGACATGTAGTAACGCATTCATCGTCATCACTTTTAATATGTCCCGGAAAGCAGTGACATTCATCTGGACCAACGCATAGTCCATTCTCACACTTATTACCACAATCCGGGACGCAAATATTCCAGACGTGTTCGTATCTCTTATAACCTTCGCAGCAAACATCAATTCTAGTCCAGTAAGAGTTTGTTCCATTGCCCATTATACGCTGATGTGGTGATTCAAAAGTTAGCACAGTTCTGCAAATTTAAGAGCTGATTAAATTCCAGACAGTTTTCTTTAACATCGACTTACGGTACTTCTTGATAACATCTATGTGAACTGATATCGCCTGGTATCGGAAGAGAGAGACTGCGCAAACCGACCTCAAAAAACTCTCTCTCCGTTTCTGCACTATTTCGCGCAAATATTGCTGTCATCAAACAAATTAAGAAGAGTCTTAGAATATCTGCACTGCTGACCCAATTATCGTGTCTTAGCATTCTGTGATACAGCCTGGTTCGTAAAGCGGAAAAAGACTGAGTGACTTCCCGTAAATAGAAAACTTTGAAACTCTTATGAGATAACTCTCGATTCAACGGGAAGCTTTTTTGTGTTTAGAAATATGACCTTGACCAAAAATCTGAAAGCATTAGTATAGGAAGCGGCTTTCGATATTCTTATCGGGGAATAATAGAAAAATAAAAATGAAACAGCTTTGGTTTCTCAGTGAATTAATATGTTTTCACATAGATGGGGACATACATTATTTAGTGGAGAATGGCATTCAAGTGATACGATAGATTCAGGTTACATATTTAACTAAACTAATCCAGTTATGTTTAAGAATTAGAATTAGAATTATCATTTATTTATTTATGTACACAAGATATTATATCTTATATATAAGTACATTAACAAAAGAAGGAAAAAGTAAGTATTGAGGCGTAAAAAACGACTATCAGAACCAGCTTAACACAAGCTCGCTGCATGGACACGTTTAATAAATAAACGTCTCAACAATACATGCGATTCATCACTTAGTCGGTGTTAGTATTAGTATGTTAAACTAAACATAGACCAAACACCGAATGAGATGACATGCAATGCGACATGGAAACAGAAATTTAAGTATTATATAGACGTTTCTTTAAAACATGCTTGGAAATATCAACGACAAAATGATCAGCCTTAATATTAACAACAATGCACATGCGATTGATGGGTTCATACATAATAAAGTTGGATCTTGCGGCGTTAACATGCAACAGTGGTAACCTTCTCAAATTGTGCGCACTATCACGGAAAGAGATTTTGCTAAGTAGAAGGGGAGAATCAATATTCGCGTTTAAGAGTTGATGCACAAAAGTTACATCAGCGACCATGCGACGTTTTTCGAGGGAGTGCATATTTAAAAGCTTCAAGAGATCCTCATAAGGTGGAAGAATCAATGAATTGTTCCAGGGTAGGTGCCTGAGAGCGAAGCGCAGGAAGTTCCGCTGAACAGACTCGATGCGTTCGATGTGTGTACCGTAAAATGGAGACCAGACTTGGCTAGCGTATTCAAGGAGAGGTCTCACAAAGCAAGTGTACAAACGCAGTGTTATGGTGGGATTCGAGAACTCTCGAGACCAACGTTTAATAAAGCCCAGCATAGAACTACTCTTAGATACCATATAGTTAATGTGGGATATAAAATTCAATCTATGGTCACATTTAACACCCAAATCAAAAACAGCACCCTCGCGACGGCGAATTGTGGAATCCGAGAACACATAATCATAAGTGATTGGTTTCTGATTCCTGTGGAAAGTCATAACCTCACATTTGTCGATATTGAGGGCCAAATTATTGTTTTTGCACCAAACGTAAAATTTGTGAAGATCACCTTGTACCAGTTCACAATCGGTAACAGATTTAATCTGAGCGAAAAGTTTAATATCGTCAGCATAAATCAATACTTTGCAGTGCCTCACAACAGAGACAATGTCGTCAATAGATAGAATGAAAAACAACGGGCCCAAGTGACTCCCTTGAGGTACGCCGGACGAAGCTTTCAGGACTCTTGAGACGGAATGACGGAATAGTATTTGATATGTTCTGTTATCTAAATAAGACTCCGTCCATTTTATAAATGTTGGGTGAAACCCATACTTTTCCATTTTAAAGAGTATCACGGAGTGAGATAACTTGTCGAACGCTTTACTGAAGTCAGTATAAATATGATAGCCTTTTGCAAACCCGCCAACGGTAGGCGAGACAAATTCCAACAAGTTAGTGGTTGTAGACCTGCCCGAGATAAATCCATGCTGGTTTGAAGAAAGCAAATTCTTGCAGGAAATTGATAACTGAGAGTAAATGATAGATTCGAATAATTTAGGCATACAAGATAATTTTGCAATAGGTCTATAATTAGAAATTTCACTCTTACTACCTTTTTTGTGGATAGGTATGATAAAAGAATTTTTCCATAGCTGTGGGAAACAACCGCTATTGAGCGATTTTTGGAAAATAATTCTCAGCGGAGATGCAAGGGCATGGCAGCATGACTTAAAGAAAGCTGGAGGGATCCCATCAGGACCCGTCGAGAAGTCATTTGGAAGCCCATTAATATGATCGAGTATATCCTCTCTCGCAATTGTAGGGGTAGTGAATGAAACGTTATGAGAATCGTTCATATGACTGAAGTTGTCATTTCGAGGAAGGAAATTGGACGAAGAAAATGCATTGTCAAAATAAGAAGCAAACATATTGCAAATTTCGGATGAATCATCACTAGCAGAATCTTTGTACCTCATGGTATTGGGGTAGTTGTCCGTTTTTTTCTTCATATTAATGAACTTAAAAAAGATACGTGGGTCACGAAATAATTTCGCACGCATGCTTTGAATATATTCATCATAAAGTGTAGAGGAAAGTTCTTTGAACTCATTATAGGATGTGATGAAATTATTGTGACTTATAATGCCTTTGTCACTCATATAACTTTTCCACAATTTATTCTTTTTATTTTTGAGATGTTTTAGTTCTTTATTGAAACATGGCGGAGATGTTTTAGAGGACCGCTGTCGCTCGCGGGAAACGTGAGAGGAGAATAAATCGAAAAGAATTATGTAAAATTTAGAGACGTCTTCGTCAACACTATTGCTAGACAGTAATGTGTTGAAATCAATAGAGGTAAGTCTACTGGAAAGTTCCGAAAAGTTAGCCTTTCTAAAATTGAAAAAATATTGTGTTTCGTCACAATTAGTAATGTTTTCGGTTTCAAAGCAATATGAAATTAGTAGAGGGGGGTGATATTTGTCAAGAGTAGACATTATAACGGGGCTAGATTCAACTAATATGTTACCCGCATCAGTAGAGAAAACCAGGTCCAACTGCCTCCCCATGTCATTCTTTACATTACTGATTTGGCTGATCCCAAGAGATGACATAGTGTCCAGGAATAGTGCTTCCTTTGTTGACAAGTTATTAAGAGGAAGATAGTCATCGTCATCTTCATTTAGTACCCATTGTATATTAGGTAAGTTGAAATCACCAATAAGTAGTAGTTCGTCAAGAGGTTGCATCTTGCCGTGAATAAAATTAGATGTTGAAGTGAGTAGGTCGTAAATATTCTGACCTTTGTCATCGACAATGTTTATGGAGTCTGGAGGAATATAGCAACATAGTATGTATAAGTCGTGTTTTAAAAGAGATACCTTAAGAACTATAAGTTCAGTGTCAAGAGTGTTGGAAAAACTTGGAACCTCAATTTGGCTGCAGTTAAAAATGTTTTTGCATGCGAGGAGTACGCCACCGCCACGAGCCTCAGAATCCGTATGTCTATCTTTCCTAAAAATCTGGTAAGAATTGTCTAAAATTTCGGCATCACGAAAGCCGTGATGCAGCCAAGTTTCAGTGAAAGCAACGATATCAAAACAAGTTGCAACAGAGGATTTGAAGATATGTGCAGTTTTTGTCCGAATCCCCCTTACATTTTGATAGGAAAGGGAAAGCGACTTCAGTTTTTTGGAATAACATTGCTTATATTAACTGTATTTCTAGGTTGGCGCACGGAAGGTACAAATAATTTAGTGAAAGCGCCGGAGGGCCAGAATAAGGGATCTAATAACTTTTCCTGCATATCTGCTGAAACAGTTAAGACAAAGAATGCAACCGGTTTCGAGGATTTACTAATCTTACGACAAGAAATACTCTCTGTTGCAATGTTTTTGGATTTAAGATACGTCAATATGTCATCACACAACGTTTCAGGAGAGAACCGAGTAACAAAAACACTCGAAGGTTTTGGTACTGTCCTCAAGGAGGTGCCATTACCATTCCCTAATGTGGACACGGAATTAATATTATGTGTTACTGTGGATTCAGAAGCAGGAGATGGAGTGGTATTATCCACGCATTGGCTCAAAGCGCTGCATACGGCCCCACCAGACAAAGGAGAACCCTGTGTACCAGGAGTTGGCGGATTCGGTGGGTTAAATCCCACAGTCGGCAGAACCTCCTGTTTTTTGGAAGTTTTTTTCTTCTTTGTAATTGGATTGCTCTTGTGGTTTCTATTAGAGCGGTTGTTTATGAAACCGTGGTCCAATTTTGGTTGTTGAGGAACGTCAACGACAGTTGAACTGGAGCAGTCAACCATTTTTTGCTCAATAGACTGAACATTAAGGTTAACTTTGTCTGATAGGCCAACCACCATGTTCTTAAGGTTGTCCAGGTCACCTCTGTACAAAGCGAGCGTATCAAAGAAAGTAGAAGAACGAGCATCTACATATATCCTAAATCAACTACTATATCATGTGCTTCAAACTAAAACAAACAATTAATAAACAAAAAACAAAGAAATGAGAAACCAAGCACATAAAGATAAAAAAATAAAGTTAACAAATCAACATTACTAGTTTACATGCTAAAAGAATTAAAAATAAATAAATAGAAATACTCTAGAGGAATCAAACTTAAATAAAATACATTTAGACGAGCTAAAAATGAAGAAGGAGAAGGTAAACAAGTAAAAAAATATAAACAATAAACAATAAGAATGCAAAAAAAAAACAAAGAATAATAAGAAAGTTTACACTACAAGAAGGCAAAACTATAAAAATTTTACAAAGTTATATAAAAAAAAAAACTAAAATACCCAGTTCATTGCTGAATCGAAGAAGCCGTGGTGAACATAATTACTTAGTACCTAGTAAAGCTGAAACCGAATGACAATACCAAATTGATTAAGCACCAGAGAAAAGTGATTTTAAAAGTGATTTGAACTTATCGACGGAACCGGCACCTTGAAAGGCTATAGGTAGCTCATTCCATGAGCGTGCAGCCTGAACGAAATAAGAGCGCTCCAGAATGGAACGATGAAAACGAGGAATGAGAAGATTGTGGTTTCGAGAGGTATGTAAGAATTGCAATTGATCATACAGATAACGTGGAGTCCTAGAGTGAATCAGAATGTACAAAGAGACCAGCATCCTCATCTCTCGATGGTCATCTAGAGAGCATCCCAGCAGATGGGATCTCAAGTGTTGGACGTGATCAAAGCGCCTTAGTCCGAAAATAAAGCAAATGCAGTCGTTAAAAGCGACGTTAAGCCTGTGAGCGCATGAGCTATCGAGCTTTGGAAAAATTAAGCTACCAAAATTAAAATGGGGAAGAAGAAGTGCTTTAACTAGTCTCGTACGTATATCTGTCGATAAAATATCAGCTGATAACCAGAGCTGACGAAGGCCTCCATATATTTTCTTTAAGATTAATTTGATGTGGTCACAACAGCTCAAAGTAGAGTTGATTACTGCTCCCAGATTCTTGACGCGTTGCACTCTAGAGAGGATAGAACCATTTAGCTTCACCCCTGGAAAGTCATTGATGTTGAAGTTAGTATTATTTTCAAGGACTATGTATTGAGACTTGGCAGGATTCAGCATGAGTTGATTTCTCATTGACCAGTGGTATATTCTATTAAGATCATAATTTATGCGTGCCAAGCAATCCTCCATCAGCCCAATTGGTCTACTGAAATAAAGCTGCACATCGTCAGCATACAGGTGAATTTTCACATCTTCGATAATATTAGGAAGGTCATTTATAAAAGTACTGAATAATAGAGGTCCCAATATAGATCCTTGTGGAACTCCACACCGAATGGGTAGAAGGTTAGATATAACATTATTGGCTTTCACTTGCTGACATCTGTCCGATAAAAAACTACATATCAATTCGGTGGCTGAAGACGAAAAACCAAAGTGAGCAGATAACTTAGACTGCAGGATGTCATGATTTATGCTGTCAAATGCTTTTGAAAAGTCGAGCAACACCAGGATGCCTACATGATTAGTATCAAGAGCTACACGGAGATCGTTAGTAATCTTTAGCAGGGCAGTTTCACAGCTATGCTGGGAGCGAAAGCCGGACTGCCATTCCGTGAGTAGCTTGTTTGCCTCCAAATGTTCGGGCATTTGCGCATGTATTAGCCTTTCCAGAACTTTGGAAAGGAAACAAAGTATACTAATGGGGCGAAAATCACTCAACTCTTTAGGACACGACTTCTTGGGAAGTGCGAGAAAAGTGGCTACCTTCCAGGCGAGCGGAAATATAGAACAAGTGAGACATGAATTCAGAATATATACCAGATGACTAATAATCATAGGCAAAATTAGTTTGACAAAACGAGGGTGTATTTCATCTGGGCCTACCGAATCAGATCTTATAGAGAAAACAGCTTTAATTACCTCGTCAATATCCACACACCTGAAAGAGAAGCTAGATCCAGGAAAATTAACTAAGTGATGACGATCATCTGACAAAGCCTGGACGATTCCCTGTGTGGAGGTGAAAAAATTATTTAAATCATTGGGGCAAAAATCGCAAGTAGGACCGCTATCCTTATTGCGACTGACACCAGCTATCCTCAGATTGTTCCAAAGCAACTTAGGTGGCAACTCAGGGTTCAGTTTATTTTTATAAAACGTATGGCGTATGGCTGCGATGGCACTATTGCGTGCAGGATCTATACAAGCTCTTGGTATTGTCAGTTCTTACTCGTCTGTGGAGATGATATAAATGCTCTCGCTCAGATATTAGAGAAGATATTTCAGGAGAGAACCAAGGGCATCCAGAAGTTTGTGTCCTTTTACGTATTAGAGGAACATGTCGGTCATGCAAGTGCTTGATTAAAGCACTAAAAACTTCTACTTGATGGTCGACAGAAGGACTCAAATAAATGTCACCCCAGTTCAAGAGACTGCATTCGTCTCCAAGTTCTTCAAGTTTATGCCATCGTAGTTTCGAAATGATACCACTTGAGGCTGTGAAGTGTGCAGAGGTAGATCATAGCACATGAATAGTATGTCGTGATCAAGAAAGCTTGGTGGACTAAGCTGGTTATGAAAAGCAACACGTTCCGCATCAGAAATGAAAAACAAATCAAGGAATGAAGGGTTTGCCGCGTTCATAAAAGTTGGAATTGTGTTAATGACTTCTAGCTGTGATGATTGGATCACGGATAGAAAATTTCTAGCACGCGAATCACTTCTAAGAATGTCAACATTGAAATCGCCTCCCACGATCACATGGCTGTAAATTTGAGTAGCCCGAGAAATTTCTTCCTCGAACTCCTTGATGGTTTCGGCGTTGTAAATATCAGGAGGACAATACACCGCAGCCAAAACACCTTTCGCCATACCCGTGCAGACTTCTACTAGCATGAATTCACAACCTGGCGTCGTTGAAGAGCTTATAATTTTGGACCTATAGCAGTCTTTGATATAAATAGCTACTCCACCTCCCACTCTGTTTTTGCGGTCAATTCGAAATAATTTGTAACCATTCAAAGAAACAAGAGATGATGGTATGTGTTCCTGCAACCAAGTCTCACTGACCAAAACAGCATGTACCTCTGATCCTGAGAAAATTTGCCTAAGCTCGTCCACCTTTGATCTAATACTTCTAGCATTAAGTAAACAAACATTGAAGCCCACCGCTTGACCACAAAAAAATATTCAGCAACGCTCTCACTCCGTTCAGATCACTGAAATTATTCATAAGTACAATAGCACCAGTGCCGGAAACCAACTGACAAGGCCAAAAAGTTTCGCTAAGAGAATGTATATATCCCTCTTAGTGCTTTCATCATTCAGAATGTCATTCGAGAAGAGCAAATCAATTCCACAAATCGACTTCCCCACGTCAAATTCGACACGACAATAACAGGCATATACAATATATAAAGAGCACCAGAAAATAGAGACTGCTACAGTGACATTAACAAAAAAATAATTATTTCTAAAAAATAAAAAAATAAACAACCAAACTTATGACTATTGAGGTATAGATAAGCCCTAATGATAACATCATTATCCATTTATCTAGCGTCGGCCACAGCAGATGCTGAATCAGCTAAACATAGTTGGTTTAAGTCCACGACTCTTTGTGGTTTATCAGTCTCTTTAATTCTAATAAAAACGATTCCATTTTGAGTGAACACAGAATGTAGTGATCCGCTTCTGCGCAACAGAAGTGCTTTCCGCAATACAGTCTGGTTTTTAGGCGTTAAACTCTCATTAACAAAAACTGAGCCGTCCGATGAAAAGCCCTCAAGTTGACTGAGCTTCATTCCTCCGTATTTTTTAAATGAAGAGATAAAAGCACGCTGCTCGCCAATGCACGAGAACTTTGCCAGAATTGGAGGTTTTGGTATACGATTCAACTTAAGATTTGCAGGTTTCGAGGTCGGACGAAAAGCTTGAACGTAGTGCGAAAGATTATGACCAATTTTGGCTGAGATGCATTGCACTAATTTTATGGGATTTTCACCGGCTTTAATAGGAATTCCATTTAAAGTAACATCGGATAAGCGCTGAGTACGAAGGACATCATCATTATTGTGTAAGTGTGAGGTGTATTGTGCCACAAGCTCAGAAAATTGAGTTTCGAGCGTACTCAGTCGCGATGAAATCGGATTGACAACATCGCTGATCATAGTCGATATCTTCTCCTCTAAAAGCTGAAAACGCTCATTCAGCCTTGTTTCAAAATCGGTGAGCATGCATTAAGAGCGTCAGTCTGTGGGCATGCGCAGGCACCAGGAATCAAGTTAGATGCAGCACTACGTGTTAAAACTGAGGCGGAACTCACCGAATCCGAACGCTGTTTCTCTTTACTAGATGTCTTCGCAGAGTTGAGCTATTTCTCTTGTTTTCCCCGCCATTTTCTGAGATGGATACCGAACTACAAACAATGACGAGGAAATAATTTCTATTTTATTTAAATCCGCACAAGATCAACAATCGAAAATATGAATAAACCCCGGATAATTTACTTTTAGCGAGAACCACTAATATTCACGGCAAAAATACTGCTGTCTACCAGAGCGCTGTAAAACACGTCTACTCACTATGACTCATATTATAGTACCATTTTTGTTATGCAACGTATGTTGAGAGTGAATGGTCAGGACGTGAAGTCCAAACTGCCAGCCTAAGCTGACAGATCACTCGATGACAGCTATAGCACAGGGCGGCATGCTAGCACCTCGGCTAAGGGTGGCGGAGAGTGTGGGGAGGTTCCCGAAAATATCTGCCGCTGTCACCACCCATAATCAAAAAAAAATCTTCATGCCTACTTGCACGAGCCAGCACACACTCGGTCCTGAAGGGACCTTTACGTCACTTACCTATGCTCCATTGAAGGCGCAGATGGCATGCCTTCCTGCCAAGCCCCATCCTCTCATCGACTTTGGGTGGCACAATCGTCCAAAGTCCCTTTGTTTATCTGAACAAAAATATTAAAGAGAACTGCTCTTAGCTTGTCGATTTTGAGAGCAGATGTATAATTTATCTCCAGTTGTGTTCTATTTTTTTTTACCAATTTAAATCTGGCTCTTCCGTATAGATATCTTCACATTGTTTTTCGATGTTTTAATTACCGCAACATGCATAAATAACACACTTCCGTTTTTATCGTTTTTATTTCGATTTCATTAGCCAGGCCATCTCTGCACCAAAGTTTCTTCATTGGAGACTCGGTCACTGTAATACTTTTCGTTATGCGACGAAAACACTTATTTGCAAAGTTTGCAGTTTACGAGTCATGAATTTGATGATTTTCCATTTTATGAACTTACAGTTTAACCCTTTGTGGCATGAGATTTGAGAAGTTGCAGTAATGTTCGGAATGAAATCTAACTAGAGTTCGATAGTTGAAATTGTTCAACTTGATTGTTTTTATACCAGAGTCCAATAAAAGGCCTCTGACAATAGTCAACAACTATTTTGTAGATTTCTGCCGTTCGGAATCGTTCTTTTTATTTACAGCTTTCGTTTATCTATATTATGTATAGTGTGGCACACTCGACTTAATCAAATTCAGAAATAAAATCTAACCTGGTTTAACGATAAGTGCAACCAAGCTATAAAAGCGAAAGAGTCTGCTTTTCGCGCCTGTTAATTGCATCCATGTCCAGAAATGAAACAAGTCTACAAGACTGCACGGAACACCTGCAAGTCCATTATCCAGAGAGAAAAATTTCTTTCTGACCAGAATATTAGACAAAGAATCTTAACAAGCCGCAAAGGTAGCAAAGGTTTCTGGTCCCTGGTCAAAACCATCAGGAACAATTTCACCAGTTCCTCTATACCTTCACTACTTAATAATGGTGAAGTGATTGTTGACTCCCTGGATAAAGCTAATATTTTAGCTGCTAGACTCGCTTCAAATTCCTGTCTTCCACCCACTTCACAAACACCTCTTTTACATCGCCCGTGTGAATTTGTACAAGAGCCAATACACGTTCGTACGAGGGATGTGTTCAGGGTCCTTAAGGGGATCAACGTCTCCAAAGCCGCAGGTCCTGATGGTTTTTCGCCCCTGTAAATTAAAAGCTGCGCCTCATCCTTGGCTAAACCTCTGCGCAAACTCTTCTACTTGTCTTATTCGACAGGAAAATTTCCAACTGCTTGGAAGCTAGCTCACGTTCAGCCTATTCCCAAGAAAGGAGAGGGTTGCGATCCCTCAAATTATCGACCAATTGCCATCACTTCGATTCTTTCAAAGGTTTTTGAATCTATCATTAACTCAAAATTAATGAAGTATCTAGAAACTAATCATCTCATCAACGATCGCCAATATGGCTTCCGAGCTGGACGCTCATCTGGAGACTTGCTGACCTTTCTTACGGATCGTTGGAACCGTAGTCTTCACAATTTTGGTGAGTCTAAAATCGTCGCCCTAGATATTTCAAAAGCCTTTGATAGAGTCTGGCATCCAGCCCTTTTAGCCAAACTCAATGCACTTGGTCTCTCCCCTCCTCTTGTATTATGGATTGAAAGTTTCCTATCTAGTCGCCAAATACGTGTTGTATTAGACGGCTTTACATCTGAACCGCATCCCATAAATGCCGGTGTACCTCAATGCTCTGTTATCTCTCCAACTCTCTTTTTAATTTTCATTAATGATCTGCTTTCCCTTACTTTCAATCCCATCCATAGTTTCGCAGATGACAGTACGCTTGATTTCGCTTACTCCTTTGACACTCTTGCGGAATCCAGGGGGAATGCTGCATGTGTTAAACGAGATTGCATGACTAGATCATTGAATAACGATCTTGCCAATATCCTCGCTTGGGCCAAAGCGAATCGCGTCGAATTCAATGCATCAAAGTCCCAAAGCTGTCTTATCTCATTAAAACAAGATCATAACTTAACCACACCCGTTTCTTTTGATGGAGCATTCATTTCTGATTCACCGTCACTAAGCATTCTTAGCATTAATATTTCCAGTAAGGTTAACTGGACAGATCACATCTTCTCTGTTGCCAAAGAGGCATCGAAATGTCTTGGATTTCTGAAAAGGTGTAAGAAATATTTCACCCGGTCAAATCTAGCGCTCCTCTACAAGTCCTACATTAGACCTAGAATGGAATACAACTCCCATATATGGGCCGGGGCTGGTCGCACAGCCTTAGCTTCATTGGATATTGTCCAAAAGAGAGCCTTCAAGCTCATTGGCGATTTGGCAATAACTTGTCATATCGACTCACTCGAGCACCACCGCAATGTTGGATGCCTTTCGCTCCTTTATCGCTATATGCATGGTCAATATTCTGATGAAATATCTAGTCTAATCCCTTGTAGAATGATTCCTGCACGCAATACTCGAGCTGCAAACCGCGCATATCATTTAACCCTTCAAATTACTTTCGGCCGTACAGTTAAATTCCGAGATGCTTTTTTATCCCGAACAGTGCGAATGTGGAACAGCTTATCATCTTCTGTTTTTCTTCCGGCATACAATCTGCGGAAGTTTAAGGGCGACATACATCGGCACCTCCGCCAGTTTCCTCATATCCCCTAATCCTTTCCCTATCTCCTTCCTGCCATGCTGTGCTTTGCATCATAGGGTATCCCTTGAGCTTGGCTTAATAATATAAAAAAAAAAAAAAAAAAAAAACACCTAATACAGTTTCTACTATCGTAAATGGTTAGTGATATGAATGGAGCGATAATGCTTCAGAATTGGTGTAATTCTGGATTGCCATATTATGGTAGCATATTCCTATATATAATAAACAGGGCCTGTTACATAAGGATGTCATCCTTGCAAAAGGTGATAGGGCAGCTTGAGAAATCAAAAAAAATTGTACAGACAAATTTCAGTCCTCTTAACGGATTTTGAGGAATTCAAAAGAATATTCCACAGAGATCTTTTTCGTACGGACTTAACTTCCAACTTTTCTCTTCCTGCTTCCTTAATGCGATTTACTAACTCCTCTTTGGTATTTACTTCCTTTTGGTTGACGATTTCTTTCATTGGTACCAATAAGTAAAAATCCAGATGTATAAGATCTGATGATCGAGGAGGCCAATTAATTAGACCCAATTTGCCAATCCATCTATTGGGAAAGTTGTGATATAACCACAGTCTAACGCTTTGTTCCCAGTGATTTGGAGCACCATCATGTTGGCACCACATACCACCTCATATTGACAACGGAATATTGTCAAGCTCATCGGAAATTGTGGTTTGCACAAAACTTAAATAGTGTTCGCTATTCATCCTATGAGGGACAATATAAAGACCGCGATGAGTTTCTTCCCGATTATTTCAGCCCATACGTTGACAGAAAATCTGTGCTAGGTTGAGGAGATTCTTACCTTTTGGGGGTTCTATTCAGCCCAAACATAAATTTCGTGTATACACTTTAAGAAGTGTCTCTAGAGACTTTTTGTTATGGTCTTCAGAACAAAATTTTTTGTTGTGAGACAAGAGTTTCTTGACATGTAAACATTTTGGAGATTTTAGATTCTGTAAACCAGAGACTAAAGACCAAAGGCCTCTCACCGTGTATAATTTTTTTTAACAATGTATAAAAATCAACACAATGAAAGTCTTTAAAATTAAATTTTGTTTTTTTTTTTTTATATGTATGTTCAGTGAGATTCTTTCTTTCATCCACAGTTGAGAAATTGTTAAAACACTCTCTCTTCGTTGGCATTATGAGCTGGTACGCTAAAACATACTGTGCAATCTTCAATACCTCGGTGCACAAATGAGCATACGATGTTTTAAAAAATTAGGCCAATGTTGATTTGCCAATAAATGCTTGTCTTATCGCTTAGATTTTTACTGAAATTTTGTAAATTCATTCACTCATCTATCAATTTCCACGCTTTTTCCACTGATTTTTAATTGCAGTCCATGGAGTGCTAAAACATCCAGTAAAACTGATTAAATTGTTGTAAAAATTATACACTAGCACTACGCCGGGAACAGCATGATCATAGTAGAATGCACGTGCCTACACTTCCACTTTTCGGTAAAATTTCCGATGTTTCCTCCTTTTAAAAATGAGTTTTACTTTTTATTAAATTATAGTTATACCCATCCTTTATCTTACATACTTTTGTTTTTCTTGTTGTTTTTGTGAATTTTCATGTTTTTTATTTTTCTCTCGTGAAGTGTGGCCAACTTGGGTTATTTCCCGTATTTGTACGGTAGCATTTACAATTATTTTACATACGTGAATTGGCGCACTGTAGTATTGGGATTTTACATTGGTTGGTTTGGGAGGGCGCTACATAAAACAAGCACAGGTACCCAAGGCAAGTTACACAAGCAATTGTCGTACTGCTAGCTTCGTTACTGAGCTAAGACTGGCTGGGACCAGAAGAGAGAACTTGAGTGAGAGTCGAGTCGGTCTGACTGTCGGCATTATCAACTAAACCGTATATACACAAACAATTACATTTTTATTTAATTGACTCCAAAATTTTAAAACCCGGGCAGTATAGAAAACCCCGCCCGGACTCTCCCCGGAAGCCCTCCAAACTAAGACAAATCCGGGGAAACCCGGACGGATGTCAGCCCTAGGCAGATCTCAAAGTCTGTTGTCGTTTGCAAGCTGACAAGCTTGATTAGTTTTTTACCATGTCTGCATCTTGAATTGAAGAAATGTCAATGCGCATATCCTTGCAACTACGACCCACATTCCACATGGTAAATTTGATTAGTGCAGAAATATTTCGAAACACTTAAGATACATTCCATCGTTACTTAGTTCTTGTGTTCAGCTTATCATTGAGCTCGAAGTTATCTGAGGACTCGGACTTCCTTGAGCAGACTTATTCCTATGATCTTTTGTTCTTTTCCACGGTCAGCGGATTGGCGATGTTACTTGAACGTTATCTCTAGCCTTGGTGGTGGATCTGGAGTGGTATTATTGATCCCTGATTGTTCTCTTTTTATAGTTGCATTCAGTTGTGACTTGGGTTGGTTTTTATAATGTGCCTAAAATTTGCACATTTTTTTCTCAGCCTCCTACTGAGTTTTCATTTCTTTAATTTTTATGTGAATCTTGTTGAAAGTTTAAGCTTAGGCAAAGTAAAATTTAACACGGTCTCCAAATATTTCACATTAAAGTCGCTGGTAAAATTTTGACGTCTCTTATTTTGGAGAAAACAAAGTGACAGATATCTAAATTGCCAGTTTTTCTCGGACCAAGCCTGCAAGATGTAATTTCGTACATTTCTCTCCTTTATTGGAGCCCTCTTTTTTTTCAATTTTTTTTTCTTTTTTTAATTTTTTTACTTTTTATTATAACTTACAAACTAGGCGAATACAAGCCTGAGGTATCCAGCTGTCAAAACTACTTTTGACTTATTAAGAGCTGCCAATCCTGTATTCTATCACAGGGAGTAAATTACAATTTCAGTCTCTATTAATCCATTGGGTTACATTTTGTCCTTTTTGAGGCCATTTTTTTTAACTCGTACACGAATTTGTCTATATATATATTTCTTTACTATTTTCGACACTCTCGTAGACCCACTTTTCGTCATCGCACAAAGCTGAAATTTGGCACACAGGTTCATGTCGCGTGACAATTGAATCTATCAAAATTTGAACCAGAAATTTCCATGGAAAACCCGGAAAAAATCATTTGAAAATTTGGTACAAATTTGATTAGTGATAAATCCCTTTCAGGAAAAATGCAGAGTTTTTCGATTTTTCCGAAAGAATTTTCCGCAATTTTCCCACTTTTCCGGACAATTTTCCAATTTTTGCGGAAAATTTTCCGGTAAAAAGTTTTCTAAATAATGCAGGATCAAGTTCCTTATCAACTGGCATCATTACTTTCTCTCCGACAATGGTGAAAACTTGCAGAGAAAATCGAGGTAAATTCATGTAAAACGCTTTTCCGGAGTTTTTCAGACCAAGGAAGCGTTTGAGCGTTTTGCAACCTAAGACAAAGTTGTAGAGCGAAATGAGTTGCATAAAGTTGCTTTTGTGGAAAACTCCGTGGAAAACCCGGAAAAGCGGCGAAATCATCGGACAAATTTTCATCGATATGATTAGTGATAAATCTGTTTCAGGAAAAGTGCAGAATTTTCCATTTTTTCTGGAATTTCCGGAATTTTCCGACTTTTGTGGAAAATTTTCCGACAAAAAAGTTTTAAAAGCTATGCGGAATCATTTTTTTCCGTCCTACTGGCATCAGTACTGTCTCTTTGACAATGATGAAAACGTGCATGAAAAATCGAGGAAAATTCATGTAAATTTAAAAAAAAAAAATCATGTAAATTTTTAAAAAAAATTCATAGTAATAGGAAAAGTCTGTGGAAAACATGGAAAATCGGGAAAATTCATGTTATATGGGATCAAGTATACAAGAATACAGCTAAAAAGCGCTGTTTAAAACATAATTTGAATTTCAGAAAACCGTTGCAGTACTTCAACGATTTGATACTCGAAAAATGTTTGTTTTCGGATCGGCACCAAGCATGACTTAAAAATTGTTTTAAAATATCTACATGCAGCACGTAAAAACAATTTAGTTAACGTGAAAAAGGCAGAAAATAAAATAAGTAAAAAACGAGTTTTCAAACAAAACTCCGGGCAAGCCGCATGAAAAAGTAGAAAATAAACTTTTCTTCACACACTGAGGTGGACTCGGATTTTATTCGCTTACAATCACCGATATATTTCAGGATGATCAATCAGAGGTAATAAGTGATTTGATTCATGAAGAGAAAGAATTTTCAAGAGAAATGTCCCATTCAAAAAATCTGAGTCCATCTCTGGGTGTGAAGAAAAGTTTATTTTCTACTTTTTCATGCGGCTTGGCCTCAGTTTTGTTTGAAAACTCGTTTTTTACTTATTTTATTTAATCTTAAATTAATATATTTTTTTTTCGTTACAAAATAAAAGCTTATCTTCTATTTTGATTAATTATTGAGGCTATTTTGTAGTATTTGGGGATTTTATGTTTTATGCTAAAGTCTTGTAGTTGATTTACGTAATCATTATTTATAAGGCTCACAGGTGAAGGGTAGTAGCTTTTGCTTATTTAAGATATTAACTAGTGCTTCTTCTGGAGTTGTTTATTATAGATTGCACGTTTCATTCAATAAAAGAGATGTTGTTAGTAGTCATTACGGCATGTGTTTATTATAAACATTAACATTGCTTCCGTTTTCTGGTATAGAGAATCGCATTCCTCTATGTTTTCCATAAAGTCATTAATTTTATTAAACAATTCTTGCAGGGGAATTCCGAAAAGTTCGTTTGAGAGGTTCAAGAACCCTTGAAATATGCTATTACTACAAGGTAGAGAGGAGGAATTTATTTCCCCTTGAATGGTATTAAGTAGGGTGTCCCTATAACTGATGCTTTTCTTGATTAAAGAAGGTTGTACAGGTTTTACTCCCTAAGTCTGCCCTGGCAGGTTTTGATTTTAGTATTCTGTCTCTTCTTTCCTTTAGTATTTTTTTTTGTACATCGGGCACCCTCGATAATTAGCAGGGTGGCCTACCTGCCCGCAGTTTACGCAGGCAGGGGTCGCCTCCATCTCTTTATTTGACAGACATTCATTTGGTGGGTGCCTTTGAAGGCATTTTACACATTTAAATTCTCTAAGGCAGCTCATCGCAAGATGACCGAATTGTTGGCACCTGTAACATTGTATAAGTCCTTTGCCTTTGACTGCTTCCCAGGTAACTCGCTGGCCTAGGAAGTATCTAGTTCCCAGTAAGTTTGAGATATTCTCTCCTGGGTTCAATTGAATTAGGAAACTATCTATTTGATAGTTTTCTTTTATCGAGTTGGGGGTTTGGAATCTGGAAATTTTCCTTGGAATTACTTGAGTGGAAATGGTCTTGAATTCATCAATTACATCGATTGATTCAATGCTATGGTGAATACCTTTAAGTAGGAGGCTAATTGGCTTTTCAGACGAGGCTGAGTAGGTGTAGCATTCAATTTTATTTTCATCGAAAAGTTTTAGAAATGTATGTTTTTCTTCCAGACTCCCTGGGTAAACTTTAGAGGTGGATGGGTTCATGTTACAGAACTTAGCTTTGAGTTTGTCCTCCGATATGTATTTATATAATGTTTTGCCATTTATATTTTTTACTATAATAGGGGGTATTTTCTCTGTTTTATTGAAGATTGTACTCCCCTCACCTGTACGCTTACTATTTTTAATTACTATATTCGATGTTTTCAAGGTACATTGAACATTGCTCTTTAAGCTAATATTATTATTGGTATTTATTATAATATTCTCTAAATCTAAATTAGTTTCCAATATATTATTTATTTCAATATTTTTTTCATCAATAGTATTCTCTAAAATCGAAAACCTTTGTTTTGTTCCGCTACTATCTTCACAGTATTTTGAATCTGTCTTCTTTTAGTAATCTCGTTTTGTGAGCTTGATGCTTCCATTTTGCTGTTATTAATAGTTTGCCACTCCGAAAGGGGAGAATTAATTTCGGGGAAGTCTTCTCTGTCTTTTCCTGTGTCTTCATTGTTGAAGTTGTTGGTTGTATATACATATATGGCTTGAATTTGGGTCTGTGTGTTGGTGACCGACACCACCGGTTTTATTGAATGTGTAAGCTGTCCATGCAGCGCGTTTGTGTTAATAACTGTATTTACCTCGTGGGTACTCCTCGCGTCCATCAAAGCCCTTTCTTCCAAACCTTTAATTTCATCGGGGTCCTTCATTAAATCCGATGGTACTATTATTTTTCTAGACATCTTTATTTCTAAGCCCGCCCTATTGGGCGCTGGTTTGAGGTCTGCGCAGTTCTTTTTTGTCTTAAAATTTTGCGTATATTGATTGCCCTTGTGGGCAATCCTTTCTTTATTTTTCTTTCCCGGAATCACTTTTAATTTAACTTTAACTTTTATTGTTTGAAATAACCATATCTAATCTAATTACAAAAATTAGTTAGATAAAGCAGAGATATATATTAACTACTTTCCTACGAAGTCATGGATATGAGGATACCTCGGAAAGAAGAGAGCGTTAAGTACGGTGTCACCAAAATATGTGAACGAAGGTGAGATGTGCAGAGCAGGCCGGGTGACCGAAAAAAATAAAATAAAAATACTATATTGAAAGACCCTGGCCGAGGCCACGTCCATAAACCGTGGGTACATAGATCAACAATGGTTACTTAATTGTTAGCATATATACCAGGGGTGGCCAACTATAGTAACTTTGGGAGCCCCATTTTAGAAATGCATATTTAAAGAGCCATTTATTTATCTTTGAAAACAATATACATATAAGATTATTATAATTTTAAAAGTAGAGAATTAGAACTACTGGAGCTGCAAGAAGATGAAGGGTTGAAGCAAGTAACACAGAATAGTTGTTCAACTATTGACTTTTGGAAACAGGTTCCGGCACAAAAATATCCTAAAACCAAAGATTGTGCACTCAGAATAATATCTATTTCGGCACTTCCTATTCTTGCGAGTCGTTGTATTCCACTCTTAATTTTATTAAAAATAAGTATAGGTCTGTTTTAACTGATAAACATTTAACTGAGCTTGTGCGAACTGCCCTAACTGATCATCAACCAAAGTTTCAGCGACTAACTGCTAAAATGGACAATAACCGTAAGGCATCAACAAGCAGATCTAACTTTTAAAGATTTTCTATTTTTTTTTATGTAAGATTTTCTAAAATTTTGTTGTAATGAAATAAAATATTTTTTTTAAAATTAATCAGTTATAGTTTTTTTATATCAAAATTATGCACAAGAGCCACACCACACGACTCCAAGAGCCGCATGCGGCTCGCGAGCCGCGTTATGGCCACCCCTGATATATACTAATAAAACAACGAAAAAGAAGGTAAATAGTATAATACTCAAAGTGATTAAGCGGGCACTTAAGTAGGTAGAAAAAACATATCTGAAAGCCAAAATTGGCACTTAGGGATATAAACATAAACATAAATTTATTTGAGTACCCGTGCCAAAGACACGCATAACGCTGCGCAACTTTTCACTTTATTTTTTCAGGAACTTTATTTTATTTCGACTAATTCAATTAAAACACGATTAAGAACTAACTACCTTAAAACATATCTTTCCTAATTTTTAATTTAGAAATTTTTATTTGCGCTAATTCAGCTAAACGTGCCGACGTTGAGTTTGTAACTCGAGATATTTGTTTTTCACGATTTCGAGAATGAAATCGTGGGAAGCTTATTTTTAATAAGAACGGAAATAATTACATAATGCATATTATGTGAATATTGTTACGAGCGTGGCCTTAGTTCGTTATTTAAAACACAATATTTCAGATATAATTTAAAAGTTCTTTCTTTATTTAACTTTACTGTTTACTCTCACAAATTCACAAATAATTATCAAATCAACTCTTTATTTATCGCTAGTACTGTACTTCTAATTATCGCAATCCCAATAGTTTACTTCGTTCACTTCGCTGTCTGAAATAATACTCGCCTCCTGGATGTGAGCAGCGCCGTATTTATACTCTACGAATTATCCTAGAACCTTCCTGAATATTCCATTCTCCAAATCCAGTTTACTAGGATGTCACTAACCTAAAGTTGTTTCCATTTCCAATAGATGTCGCTTGTATCGCTTTGTGGCGCGTAACAATATGTTTAGAAAAATGCTGAGTACGTCGGGAATATAACTCCCTCCTCGTTAAACTTGATGTCCTCCTGGACTCTATCCTTTATCGATCTCGTTACCAACTCAACGTTGACATGATTGGATTTTGTTTTTACAATATATAGTACAACCATTGCTATTAATATTACAATAAATGCGGTACTTTCATAAAAGGTGATTTTATTATTCCTTGTTACATTTTTTATTTCCTTTATCTCATTGATATTTTTAATTTGTTTTAAATGCAATTGCTTCATATTTACCGCTTCACTGATATTTCCTATATCTAAGTAATTGGGTAGTATTATATGTTGGTTAAATTCCTTCTCTAGGTTCTGAAATTTCATATTATCTATTTCTATACTGCAATTATGAAAGTTTATTATATTATTTTCATTTAATTTATATTCTAAGTCATTACAGGTATTTTGCATTTTTACATTATTTGCATTTATGATCAAAATTAAATTTTGCTTTAGTTCTCTTACCTCAAATTGAACGTTTTTTATCTTTTTGCATTTTTCTAATTTGTTATTCACTAAATTCTGGTTACATTCGTTTGCTAATTTTAAATTTTTTAAATAATATTGACCATCGTCCAGATAAGCTTTATTTTTAAAAAGAAGTTTATCTGTTTCTTCAATGACCAGCTCCTCATGATCGCCATTTGGAATAGGAAGGAGTTTGTATTTTATCGCCTTTTCTTTATAGAACTTTGGGATAGCAATTACAAATATTAATTTATTTATTTTCTACTTGCAATAAAGTGCTTTTAATTTCTTGCATTTTAAAAATGTCTATTTCATAAAAATCTATTTCTTCTGGGGTGAGAATTGGTCGGCTCATTACGTTATGCTTTGCAAAAATTATATTTTCTTGGATTTTGTCTATTTCTTCATTTATTGGATTTATATTAGTAAGAACTTGAATGAAATGTAATTGCTTTGAGTTTTCCTTATTAATTTTAATTGAGTTATTTAATAGGCTAAATGTCAATTTCTGATTTTCGTTAAGTCTGTCGGTAAGTATCTGTAGGTTTTCTTGTAGATCGTTGTTAACTTTAATCTGTTTGTTTAATGTGTCTATGGAATTGTGATTATTTATGTCGGTTAATTTTAAATGTTCTTCTATCTCCTATTTATCGTCGTCGTCTAGTGTACCAAAAACCCATTTGAGTATTTTCCCCCGAAGATTTATCAGGCCCCTCTTTTGTCTGTGTGGTATTATTGTCTCTATGTGATGACTTGTTTTCCTAATTTGTAAGTTTAATTGGTTAAGAATGGTTTCATCCTCCCAAATATACTATCTATGTCGGTCTTGATTTGGCTAAAGTCTGTCTTAGCATATCTACATCGATTATATGGAAAGCTTTGTCGTACCCTTGGATGATTTGTATGTTGTTCTGTTGTAGTAGTGTGAATCCTCTTTTTGTTTCTAACTTTTACATGTTAATCAGCGCATTAGTTGGGTTAATTAACAGCATTAACGTCAGTATCTTTACCTGAAAAATATGAAATATGAAAGAAAAATCTCCGAAATCTGTCATAGAAATTAAATCCTTCAATTAATCCAAAATACAATCTGAAAATTGTCATAGAAACAGGCATATCAAAATTTTACACACACATTAAATAGTCAGTAAAATGAGTGGAGATTTTTAAAGCGCTATCTATCTGGTAATAGCGAAATTTCACTTTTTACCAGTGAACTCCGTACTGCACTAGTAAAATCATTAGTAAAATTTTTTCTTGCGATTTTACCAGGGCTAAAATTTGCATGAAAATATCACTTTTTACTCGAACTCGATACTAGGCTTTAGGATCAATTTATAGATCGCTTTTTGCATGTCTTCAGTGACAGAGATGTCATCTATCATAATCGTCAGATTCTCAAAATGTGCTATCTGAGAGGAATATTTCGCATTTGAAATTCTTCACAGAAATTTATACTTTGACTTAATATAATTTGTTGGGGGTATATTTGCGTGTAACTGTCATCCACCTTCAAAGAAATTCCTGAACCTACAAGACAAAGTATGCTCTTTGCAGAGGAAAATTTCCGAAGTATTCTAATTGCATTATCCTCCACCATTAAAGGTACTGCGGTCAAAGTCAAGAATAATTCATCTGCAACTTCCCCCAAAGAAAATTTTTGATTTTAGAGTATCTTAATGTTCAACAAGATTCATTGTAACACCATCTTCAAAATATAGGATACTTGCATATTATCATCTATAGGAAAACTTTGCATATAGCGTCAACTCTCTAACGAAAGTGGATCCTTTTAATTTAAAGTAATTATACAAGTTAACTAGGGAATAAACTTTCACGGCAATTACCACCATCTTTCTTTCTTAATGAGGAAAATCAGGTGTACAATGAAAATTAGATTTAATTATGGTGCAATTTATGTGTGTGTTGTCTTGCCGTTCTCTAAAGCTGTAAATTCTCACGCTGCTGAAACACTGTAAAGTGAGAATTTAATACAAACCTACAAGGCTCATTCTTTGAATTTAATTTAACTTTTGTGAAATAAAAATTTTTTAGCGTCGACTATTTGCTGAAAAAAATCTTAATAGCCAGGCATGAAAGTAGGCATAAAAGCGTTTCTACCGCTGAAATAAAAAAATATATATTTTTTCTTTTTCTCATTATAATCAAAGGCTCTGAGAAACCAATATTTTAGGGTAGATCCTCTATAAAAGTTTCGCCTAAGAAATTTTTATCGATTCATGTAAAATGTTTTCACGTGCTTTCAAATAATTGCCTCGACATAAAATTCTGTTTGAAGTTTGAATTGCTGCGCTCCCGCCACCGTGCTGTATTAAAAGTCAATGAATTGTACGCAAAACTGTGAAATATTAGTTGAATGTGGAATACGTGTGTAGAGTCCTATGCAGGTCCTTTAATTACCTTCTTGTAATTTAGAATACCTTGAATTTTTGCGCACATTTACTTCCTGAAGATAAGAGTCTTGTAAGTACTTAGAAATACAACCCTAACTACACCTACTCAACCCTCCGCCTTCCCGCTAACTACACTAAAGTTTCTCGATTATTTAAGCTTTTCTTTGATTTTCTTTATTCCACCTCAATGGAGAACACCTTAGAATGGCGTCTACTGAGAATGTAATTATGAGGCGTTAATAATGTTTCTACTCCATTTCCCTTAATAGACCCTGATAAAGGAGATTGTGGAGGTTAATGGAGATAATTTGCTTTTATAACTTCGATATATGTACCTATGTAGAAGGCATTAAATAGATACATTCATATTAACATATTTGCTGAAGAAGGAACTTTTTTTGGATTCTCCTTCTTCCTTCTTCAGCAAATATAAGTTAACCCGGTAAAAATCCTATAGATTAATCTTTATCTTAATTCATATTAACGAGCACAAGTTTGCACTACACTATAAGTAGAGACTGCAATTTTACTTGTTCACAAATAATGTGGTCACAAAGTGGTATAAATTTTCAAAGTAATACGGTAATACTTACCACTTATAGAAATATTGTCGATATTTTATGATTTTTCCTATATAACTTTTCGTTTATTAATCACAACTTTATTTCCATACTTATGTGTGTGAAGGGCACATTATAAGCTATACTGGATACTTTGGAGCTCCATTGAGATACGAGTTAAAACTAAACTTCGCTTTTTCAACTCCAATTTGACATTTTGCGAGCTACGAGAAAAGTAAGGTCAATCAACTCAATAAACGTTGACTGAATTCATTTGCTGTTAAGTGTTTACACTGAATCATTAAAATTCACAGTTCTCAGAGTTTGAAGGCTTTAACCCTGAGCAGAAAATGGTCAACATATAAGCTGTGCTCTTTTGTGTACCTTTCTCTAGAACTCCCATATACTGGAGAGCAAATTGTTCTGTAGATTGACGGGAACAATTTGTAATGTTCGCTTCATCTATAAATCTTGAGGCGTTCTTTTGTGTACCTTTTATTCTGCTCTGTTCTGCGGACACAAAACAACACAGCTATAAAGAACAAATATTAAACAACCAAAATCTTTCCCGCACTTTTCCCAATAAACGACAGATGGCAGTACCCAGTATTGAAATATTTCCTGCAGGTTCTTTTCAGAGCAATTTCATTATAAATTTGAAGACAGACTCATGTCCGAAAAACCAATAGTGTAAGTGAGCAGAAACGGCGACAGCCATGAAACTTTATATAAAGATACAGCTTTCACCATAACCTCTTATTTGTAGTTGTAGATTTTCCCGTAAGAAATTCAGACTCAAAAATAAATCCAAAGATTTTGTTTTTTTTCAACACTAGAACCATTCCCATATAACTAACATACTCGATCTTCGCTTAGAATATCATACCCAGGTTAGGTACAATTGAATACCTGTCGTAGATTTTAAAGTTATACCCACACATAATAAACATTGGCAAAAAACCATTTGACAAACAATTTATAGGCAGTTGAAAAATATTTGATAAATGTTTGCCAAATGTTGGTCAAATGTTTGCCAAATATCCGATAGGATATTTGTATGAAAAATGTTTTTCGAATGTTTTCTAAATGCTCAGTTTTAGTCATATGTGCTCCGAGTGAAGTAACGTGCATTGCATCATCTTTCGTCGTACTTGTTTCAACGTTTTGGTAAAATTTGGTAAAAAGATGGCAATTTTTAGACAGAAGAGTAAAGTACAGTAGTCGTGATTTATTAAATGATTTAAAAATTGAAGATCTGCCTGGTTTGGGAAATTTCCCGAGAATCTCTTCAAGTGTCGTCGAAATTCTAGTTAATAGAATCCGGCCAACAATATGAAGACGAAATAAAAACTGGCGAAGTAGTTAAAGTGTAGATAAACGGTTGGTCAATGCTATAACGGTTTTGGCAACGGGTGATTTTTATCATTCTTTAAGGTACCTTTGAAGCCTCAAAATAGTTATTTCAAAAATTTCTCCTAAAGTAGATGAGACATTATTAGTTGTATTGCCATCATATATGTCGGCGAGTAGTAACATAGCAAAAAATTTCTGGCCCTTAAATGTATGTGGGGACGTCATCGACTGGCTGGATCTAACCATGCAGGTTCTATACATACTAAATTTTTTTCAGACCCCTACCACGTCAGAAGCTGAAGATGATTTCAACTATCACTGGAAACACCCGCGCTGTATTGGTGCATTAGATGGAAAGAATTTAATCATCCAAGCTGGGATAAAATCCCGAATTCCAAAATGAGCTTTCACTACAATTTTCCACAGCTGTTAAAACTGACTGAAAGTACTCAACAAATATCTAATTTTCCATTTCGTTTGGATTAAATTGAAACTTGTTTAGAAATCCAAAACTGTAAAATTAGCGTCCGCACTAATCACATATTCCACAAATTTTTGACAAACATTTGACAAATGTTTAGCAAATGTTTGACAAAGGTTTGACAAGTGTTTGACAAATGTTTGTCAAACATTTGGAGAATAGTTGTTATGTGTGGACGTGCTTTTAGGTGAACCAATAATCATTAAGCTAACTGGTCTTTACAAGTCTGCTAGCCTTTCATTTGCGATCGTAACTTGCGTCCTCAGCCGCCACACAGGAAAGAAAATCATAGAGAACCATGAGCATTACTCTCTAGGTCCATATACAGCACACTACCTTCAGTACTCCATGCAACTTACGAACATCTAAGTAGAAGATGTTCGAGTACGAACCATATTAAGTAATTAAAATTCGGGATCGCAGAAAACAGAAATAAATAAGAAGAAGAAGGGAAGTGTAGATGAGTAACAGCTCTTCTGATATACAACTCTAGTTAAATGTGATAGACGCGAATTATAACCCAACCCACCTCTCAATACGGTCTTGCAATATTCCTCCTACCTAGCTACTATTGCTTCTCCCCTCCAGTATTACCTACTACCATTTCTATTAAAAAAATCCCCCGCCCTATATTCTAGCAGCACTTCTTCAATCTAATTTGAATAGGAAATATATTTATAAAACCCACAATGGTTTCGACATTGGGTGAATTATATTAAGGGTGAGTGAGACTTAAAAGTACGCTTTTCGAATAAGCAACTGACGGTAAAATTTCAACAATCAATTTTTTTCCCGTAAACTGTTTGCAAAAAAAAAGTTTTTACAAGCAGAAAACGATTTGTAGTTTTTTACGAGAAAAATTCGCGTGTTCTGTCGGTGGAAAGAAATTATATTTTCCCAGGCCAGAGCCGCCGATCACAAAAAATTCCAGGTCCCACATTAAATTTTTCCTAATTTCGGAGTTTTCGCTTCTATTGAGTAGGTACTTGTGAGTTCTTTTTGAAAGCATTACCGTGGGCTTTTTTTTTTAATATTCGGACCCTCGGAATTCCGAAACGTACCCGCATGTTTTAGTTCCATCATTATCTCGTCAAAATCCATTACAATAATAGTAAAAAACTGATAATTTTTTTTTACTAATTTTGCTTGGAAAAATGTTTATTGAAATTTCTTATAATTTATTTTGACGAAACAAAAGATGCTGGCGGATTCACGAATGACGTATACATATTATTTTGAAAAAGGTTTATATGGTACCCCAGAAAAAAGCCAACAATTATTTCTTTTCCGAAATGAATGAAGGCAACAAATTTACTAGATTTCCATTTTTTTTGTAATTTTCTGGATTGATATTTTTTTTGCGATTTCAAAGAAGCAAGGCAGAAAAGAAACGGGCGGATGCATTTTTATGCGAGAACATGTCAGATAGAGTTTAACATAAACACGAGCAGTAGCTGTGTTAGTAGTTAGTAGTATTAGTAGTAGTCTTAAGAGTTTCTGTTTTTCTTCTTTTTGGCAAGACTAGCAACTTGCACGATTTCCACAATATATGAGTATTTTACAAGGACGGTCCTTTTTGCATGAAAAGCAGATTTTGAGACTAGGCGCAGATGGCTTTTCTAATAGAACAGATTGAAAATTTGAGCACTTGTGATTGCAACTTTAATTAGATCTCTTTCGCAATATTTCTAGACAAATTGTGCACCAATCGTTCTGTGCGCTCTTTGGGAAAAGTTTTAATGCTAGCATTTACGTATGTATTTGTAAGACCTGTATTAGTAAAGTAATCAAAATCTGATCAAGAAACTGAGGCATATATTTCCAAGAAGGAATTCTGATTTTAGCAAGTCTGTCTATTTCGTCCGTCTGGCCATCCATCAGATCGATAACTCCAGAACACATTGACTTAAACAACCAAAAAATTGAACACACGTGTGTTATAAAAATTACATATTGAAATTCGGCAATGAAAGAAATCGGACAAGTCGTTCATAGGGCTATCATATAAAAATTGCTGGTTTCACTACAAAGATCTTATGAATTTTATATTCGTCGATTTTGTAAAAAAATATTTTTCTAAATTAAAAAATTCGCAAATTAGGGGAAACTTTCTCATGTATGTATATGCAAAATTTTCGGTTTTCATTTAGGCACTTTTACCGCATACCCTAACACCTCCAGCAATTGTACATAATTGATACAGATTATCCTGTACTTACGGGCATTCATTTAGGGCAGGGATGCCTAGCCCGTAGCTCGCGAGCCACGTGTAGCTCGCGGCAACTTTTCATCTGGCTCATTTTATCAACTCGGGCATAAATGTCTAAAAAATTATTTGCTCTATAAAATACAATACCGCTGTTAATGGCCATAGCACAGACAAAATAATACCCAGCTATGCAAGGCCCACAGTAAAATGTGATGCCACTCAGGTCATACTAACCGACAGGACAAGATTAACTGACAAGTCTTGGTTAACTTTAGCGAAGCTCCGAACAATGAAATGAACCAACAAAACTATTTCATTGACAGCAGAGCACAGCAATCGTTTTTCTTGTACTTATTTTCGTTTGTAAACTGATGTAGAACGCAGTGAGTGTGTAGATTGGATGGATTGATTGGATAGGCTTCATATCTATGCAATCGATATGAGTGCCTCGTTCCAATATAAAATCAACGTTGCCTCTACGTTGCCACAAATTTTTCTTAGAAATTTACCGTAAATTTTTTCCATAGAATTGTTATGCATTATTGGAGGACGACAACGGGTGCTCGAGCCACTAACATTTTTTATGAGCGTAGACTCGTAGATGAGCAATAAGCATTTAATGTTTCGGCAGAATTTTTATTCAGTCGAAACGGCCGACTGGAGTTATTTTCAGATACAATGTGTGCCACTGTCGGCCTCCAAAAATGCATATAAATTCTAAAGAAAAATTATCCAATAAATTTCTAGGAAAAAATCGAGGCCTTCTCTACATCAGGTCAGGTCAGAAATATTTTCGCTTCAAAACGGCATCATCCGAAGTGCTTTTCGCTATGTGCCGATACCGGTTAGTTAATGCGTGACGTTGGTCAGTAGTTACGGAGAGGGCCGTGAGATAGTTTCGTTGAGTTTGGAATACGTTTATATACAGAACTTTTATTTATCAGAAGTTGTGCATGAATTAACAAGTGGTTTCATCCAGGTATAAAAATATTATTCTATTTATGTTAGTCAGTCATTATTATATATTAGCAATTACTCTGTAGTTACCCTAATCATGTCGGCACAGGAACCAGAGAAAAAGAAAAAAACGTGTATACAACTATAATTTTCATGAAGAATGGGAAGAGAAATATTTTTTTTGGCATTTTAAGAACATATGTATTTGTCTGATTTGTGGTTCAACAGTTACTGTTGGGAAAAATGCAACATAGAAGGACATTTCACAATAGTTCATAAAAAATATGATACTGAATATCCTCCTAACAGCAATTTAAGAAAATGTAAATTGAAAGAAATGAAAACAGCATTAATTGCCCAACAATCTTTGTTTACCAGGCCCGTGAATAAATCAAAAGCTGCTACTATTGCATCGTTTAAGATTACACATATACTTGCAATGCACAGAAAACCTTTTGAGGATGGTAACATAATTAAAGAATCAATGCTTGCTGAATCAGATATATTATTTCAAGAATTGAATAATATGAATGAAATTATTCTAGCTATCCAGGAAGTTCAATTAACCAGAAATTCAGTAACTCGTGAATATCAGAGAACAATTAAAAGATGATTTACAAAAAAAGGGTTTTTCTAAGTTTACAGTGTGATGAATCAACAGATATCTGTAATGTAGCACAAATAAATATTTTTATAAGGATAGTTTTCAACGATTGCACAGCAAGGAAGATATACTTGTCAGTTGTGTCATTAAAAGGGAATACACGTGGGTACGACATATACCAAGTTATTAAAAATCATGTTACAGAAATTAATCTTCCGCTTCAAAAACTTGTATCCATAACAACAGATGGCGCACCTGCCATGATTGGTTCTGCTGTTGGCTTCATCATGTTTTGTAAAAACGATGCAGAGTTTCCAAATTTTTTTCACTACCACTGTTTCATACATCATCAGGTATTATGTGCAAGAGTCCTGCTTATGAACACGTAATGAGAGTTTTTCTAAAAATTGTCAATTCTATTCGTGCGAGACCACTTCAGTGCAGATTATTAAAAAAACTGACCTATGAACTTGATGCTGAGTATGGAACGTTAATGTTACATTCTGAAATTAGGTGGCTTAGTAAGGGAAAAGTCCTGCAACGATTTTTAGAGCTTCTTCCAGAGATAAAACAGTTTGTAGAGTCTAGAAACGAAAATTATGTAGAACTTACTGATCATAGCTGGTTATGTGACTTAGCCTTTCTTACAGACATAACAACTAAAATGAATATACTCAATCTTGAACTTCAGGGAAAAGGAAAAACTATTATTGAATTAATAGGAAGTATCAACGCATTTAAATCAAAATTAAATTTGTGGATGGCCCAAATAAAGGGATGTAACTTTGGTCATTTTACAAATTTGGAGTACTACGTTAAGAAATATGAGAAAATTGAAACAAATAAATATTTTGAATCTCTCACTGAGCTCAAAAATGATATTGAAATTAGATTTTCTGATTTTCGTAAAATTGAGCCAATTGCTTCATTCATTTTAAATCCATTTGTTAATACTGATATTTCTGAAATATCACAACAAATTGCAAATATGATAAATAAAAAAGCTACTAATTTAGAGATGGAAATAATAGTTTTTCAATCTGATGTACAACTGAAAACAAGAATATCACAAACAGATTTTTGGATACTCATAGATGAGAAAAAATATCCACTCTTAAAAGAAACTTTTCAAAGGCTACACTCCTGCTTTGGATCAACTTACCTGTGCGAAAGTGGTTTTTCAACAATGAACTTGTTAAAATCAAAGTTCAGAACCAGGATAACTAATGAAAATCTGAATGACTGCATGAATTTAGCTATAACATCGTATGTACCAGAGTACAAGAAACTGGTAGAAGAAATGCAGTGTCAGGTTTCACATTAATGTTTTTCTTATATTTAATTTGTAATTGAATTCTTAATAAAGTACGCATTTTCTTTGATATATTAGAATTTTTTGTGCATTACCAATATATATTATTTATATTTATTATTATGTGGCTCGCCAAAAAATGTTAAATACTTAATTTGCTCAAGCCAGGTTAAAGGTTGGGCACCACTGATTTTGGGTATCACTAAAATTGGCCTGGGACCAATATTAGTTTTTTTTTTTTAATTATCAAAAAAATTTCATAACTCAAATATGTAATTTCACGATGAATAAAATTTCCCAACCAAACCCTAATTCGCACCACATAAAGTCTGCAGAAGCCTTTTACGAAAACGTAATCAGGTCTGGTTAGCCTCTTAGTCCTTCTTATATTTCTACTGTAACATAGACAACATCTATAGATCTGAATATTTCTGAGAATTTTGCATAATTACTTGCATTTTGCCTAGTTACTAGTCCCTAACTCCAGGATTGACCATTACCTTGATAACTTTCCAGTGCAACTTTTAAGTCAATTAAAAGCAGAACAAAATGAGTATGAGATTTGAGGTGAAAACCTCTTCCTATAGACCTCCCAACAGCATACAACCTGGAAAACTCATAGGCTATAACGGTACCTATGCATCAGTTTTAATTATTTCTCGTCTGGGAATCAATTTCAGCTCAACTGACTTTAAAGTGTTTTAATTCCCAAGCAATGTTAAGTGCAATTGTTGTTGCTATGCAGACCTTTCCATCAGTTTTAGTGTATATATACTAGTAGAGGTGTATATTTGTAGCTTGTTACCATTGAATGTATGTATGTACGTGCATATGCATATAAGTAACTGGAGAAGTATTTCTAATGCACAAGTTATCCCTGCGAGCCTCAAAGCTCTCTTTATAGCAGCCAAGCTATGAATATTTGAAATGAATTTATTTGCATTTTGAGCACTGCGCTTTTGGCAGGACCCTCATCCTACTAACTACTCTAGACTAGCTGAAGCAGTGATGTGATGATAGTTTCACAAGAACTTTTGGATATGCCCAGATTCGAGATGTGTTCTGAAGTTGTAGCGAACATTTAAGCGACAATATTGCAAGTTTTATTTCATAGGGATTTTGTGAAAGTTTTTGATTATTCTACTTTTGGCATTCTGTCCAAAAATAGCTGCATACGTAGTTCAGATATAGAAGAAAGTTGTATGTCGAGCGGTATAGTGAAAGACTCCGTTCCCTTTCACCGAATAGCAATTACGTTAATTTTGGGAGCCAATTTCATGTTTCAATGAGCACTGAATGTGAATCTCTCTTTGGATGTACTAAATATATGGGCAGAATGGGGTAGAAATAAATTTCCTTTTTTTTCTACTTAAGTCAAGCGTTCATTTGAAATCGATTGAGGTTAAAAACGACATTTTCCTGTGGATGACAAAACTGTTTTTTACTATTTTTAATTTTAAAAAAATTGAGAAGAAATAGATTTTAGAGTGAGATTGGTTAAATATGCTAGATGGAGTTAGATAGTGGCTTCCTGATGATGTGGTGCTCGTTTTCTTTTACCTGTGCGTGTCGCGTTGTAGTGTGTGGTTTGAGGTGCGGACGAAACTGCGGGAAATAGTAGATATTTTATTTTTTCAGTCGACAGTACAACATGGCCTAAAACTTTAATTTTTTTTTCAGGAACTTACATTTTATCCACGTAATTAGAATTCAGTCCATTTTCACAGGCAATACGTAACATCTTACAAGAATATCTTCTACAATATTTGTGTGCATTATTACATCGCGGTTATAAATAAACTAAATCTACATCTACATTATATTAAAGCAGCGTGCGAAATATCCCAAGCACGGAGACCAAGGCGTCCCATTGTTTTAACCTGCTAGGTAGCTATAAATGTCAAAAGGAGACTATATGTAGGAGAAAAAGGGCAGAACAATGTCCATGTTGGATTCAAATCCACGACCCCAAAAATTGTTGTTAGCGCGGTTACCAGTAACCTGGACCTGGTATAAACTCTTCAAGTCTGCTTCTTTCTGAAGCACTTATTATTTTTTCCGTTGAGTAGTTACTGATATGCTTCCACAAAAGTACTTCTCTGGAATCAATCTACTAAATTAATTTGTAGAATTTATATCTACTTAAGACAGAAAAGTACTTTAAGACTGCAAATAAAAAAAAATCCGTACAGTAATAAAAACTGTTTTCTGTTGAGTACATTCCAACTTATGCTTCGTATTGTGCTGTTGTAAAGCAATACATACTGGTGAACATTGTATCTTCAGCCGTCATGCAGAGCTCGACAATGTGCTTTAAAAGATATTATAACGAAACTAAAATGAGACACTTTCTTCTGCGGACAAACAGTTAAAATTGCGAGAGCCACTTGAAAATAATTTTTGAAACACTTTTTTCCCGCTAGAGAGCTACCGATGTTACATCAAAGTGGAAGAATCCATTTTCAACTCCACAAAGTTGTAAAAATGCATTTATTTTATATTTGGAAGTAGACACATTGTTCAGTCCTCACATATATTTAAGATCCCACGATGGATTTCTTACTTTCAAGAAGCTTGAGGCAGCAAGCTGAGTATTACTCCATCGATGCCTAATCTACCTAAAAACAAAGAAAGAAGACACAAAGTATTATTGAAATTTATTTTATATACAAATAATACTTATCTAATTAAATCCTCCAGCACATCAGCTCGCATTCGACAGTCATTTTTTGAATGATTATTCATTCAATAAAAAGCTACTGCTCCTCCTTATGTGATGTGGGGTGTAGAACTGCCATTTAGCTAAAACAATATATATAAAAATCATTAATTAAACAACACAATTTCATAAAATATACCACAGTCTACTTACCTCCGTATATTTACAAATTTGTCGATGACATCAAGTGACATTACGTCAGCCAGCTGTCTGTGGTACATTCAGACATCGCATCAATCGTTGCTAGGGCAACACCAAGAGGCAAGAATTCGTAACTGGTTACAGCGGCTATATAAAGCCGATGAAATTCAGTAGATGGCACCATTCTTTTGGCAGAGTTGATCTGTATCAGAGCTAATCTGAGTAAAAAGAATTGTGTGTCCTACCTTATTACAGAAGATAATTCTGGTCAGGGATACCCTGAATTTCCTTTCACATTACACAGAAGATAATTCTGGTCAGGGATAACCTGATTTCCTTTCAAATATTACAGAAGATAATTCTGGTCAGGGATAACCTGAATTTCCTATCCCATTACACAGAAGATAATTCTGATCAGGGATAACCTGAGCGCCTTATTACTACAGAAGATAATTCTGATCAGGGATAACCTGAGTGCTAGAATTCTCTAGAAGTTTTTTACTTCCGTGTGCTTAGACGTAACACCCCTTTGAAATTTATTTCAGAAAATTTTAATTTATCCATAGAAGATTGACATTTTGCTTCTTCTTCTTTTTCAGAATAAATAATTCAAGGGTGGCGAACTGCGGAGTTGTTCTGAATTATTGAATTTATTTTTATTTTGAAGTTTTAATATTGAATTTGATATTAGTTTGTAGGGTAGTTTTAGATTGATTGAATTATTGAATTATTGTGATATTTAGGTTAAGCAAATTTAAGTTTTAAATAAAAATTTTATATATTGAATTTTAAAACTGAGTTGTTCATCAAAACCGGCACTCCCTTCCTTACGTTCGAGACTAGATCTCACACACATGTTTTTTTTTTTTTTTATATTATTAAGCCAAGCTCAGGGGATACCCTATGATGCAAAGCACAGCATGGCAGGAAGGAGATAGGGAAGGATTAGGGGATATGAGGAAAGTGGCGGAGGTGCCGATGTATGTCGCCCTTAAACTTCCGCAGATTGTATGCCGGAGGAAAAACAGAAGATGGTAAGCTGTTCCACATTCGCACTGTTCGGGATAAAAAAGCATCTCTGAATTTTACTGTACGGCCGAAAGTAATTTGAAGGGTTAAAGGATGTGCGCGGTTTGCAGCGCGAGTATTGCGTGCAGGAATCATTCTACAAGGGATTAGACTAGATATTTCATCAGAACATTGACCATGCATATAGCGATAAAGGAGCGAAAGGCATCCAACATTGCGGCGGTGCTCGAGTGAGTCTATATGACAAGTTATTGCCAAATCGCCAATGAGCTTGAAGGTTCTCTTTTGGACAATATCCAATGAAGCTAAGGCTGTGCGACCAGCCCCGGCCCATACATGGGAGTTGTATTCCATTCTAGGTCTAATGTAGGACTTGTAGAGGAGCGCTAGATTTGACGGGCTGAAATATTTCTTACACCTTTTCAGAAATCCAAGACATTTCGATGCTTCTTTGGCAACAGAGAAGATGTGATCTGTCCAGTTTAACTTACTGGAAATATTAATGCCAAGAATGCTTAGTGACGGTGAATCAGAAATGAATGCTCCATCAAAATAAACGGGTGCGGTTAAGTTATGATCTTGTTTTAATGAGATAAGACAGCTTTGGGACTTTGATGCATTGAATTCGACGCGATTCGCTATGCCCCAAGCGAGGATATTGGCAAGATCGTTATTCAATGATCTAGTCATGCAATCTCGTTTAACACATGCAGCATTCCTCCTGGATTCTGCAAGAGTGTCAAAGGAGTAAGCGAAATCAAGAGTACTGTCATCTGCGAAACTATGGATGGGATTGAAAGTAAGGGAAAGCAGATCATTAATGAAAATTAAAAAGAGAGTTGGAGAGATAACAGAACCTTGAGGTACACCGGCATTTATGGGATGCGGTTCAGACGTAACCACATCTAATACAACACGTATTTGGCGACTAGATAGGAAACTTTCAATCCATAATACAAGAGGAGGGGAGAGACCAAGTGCTTTAAGTTTGGCTAAAAGGGCTGGATGCCAGACTCTATCAAAGGCTTTTGAAATATCTAGGGCAACGATTTTAGACTCAGCAAAATTGTGAAGACTACGGTTCCAACGTTCCGTAAGAAAGGTCAGCAAGTGTCCAGATGAGCGTCCAGCTCGGAAGCCATATTGGCGATCGTTGATGAGATGATTAGTTTCTAGATACTTCATTAATTTTGAGTTAATGATAGATTCAAAAACCTTTGAAAGAATCGAAGTGATGGCAATTGGTCGATAATTTGAGGGATCGCTACCCTCTCCTTTCTTAGGAATAGGCTGAACGTGAGCTAGCTTCCAAGCAGTTGGAAATTTTCCTGTCGAATAAGACAAGTAGAAGAGTTTGCGCAGAGGTTTAGCCAAGGATGAGGCGCAGCTTTTAATTAACAGGGGCGAAAAACCATCAGGACCTGCGGCTTTGGAGACGTTGATCCCCTTAAGGACCCTGACCACATCCCTCGTACGAACGTGTATTGGCTCTTGTACACATTCACACGGGCGATGCAAAACAGGTGTTTGTGAAGTTGGTGGAAGACGAGAATTTGAAGCGAATCTAGCAGCTAAAATATTAGCTTTATCCAGGGAGTCAACAGTCACTTCACCATTATTAAGTAGTGAAGGTATAGAGGAACTGGTGAAATTGTTCCTGATGGTTTTGACCAGGGACCAGAAACCTTTCCTACCTTTGCGGCTTGTCAAGATTCTTTGTCTAATATTCTGGTCAAAAAGAAATTTTTCTCTCTGGATAATGGACTTGCAGGTGTTCCGTGCAGTCTTGTAGACTTGTTTCATTTCCGGACATGGATGCAATTGATAGGCGCGAAAAGCAGACTCTTTCGCTTTTATAGCTTGGTTGCACTTATCATTAAACCAGGAGCGATCATGCTCTTGTTGATACCTGCTGTAAGAATACGGAATGTATTCACGCATGCCAAGATTTAGTATGTTACTAAATTGTAATGTGCATTCATCAACATCCCTCGAAGCAAAACAGACCGACCAATCATTTTCTTTAAGATACTTATTGAGACTTTCCCAATCAGCATTCTTATAGTGCCAAAGAAGCCTACTTGTAGGTGGAGCAGTTGGTCGGCACGCATGTAATGCGTCTGCTTAGTTCGCAGTAGTTAACGTATGCTTGCGAAATCTACGAGGGCAGCACTCGTGGACAAAAGTTTGTGGGAATGTGTTTGCACATACTTTGAAAAATACTCACAAAAATTTCAGCCATTTTGGACGTGCACCTTTTGTTTGACAATAATTTGAGTGGGTCAATTTGAGTGTTTTTGTTAAAATGGATAAAGTCGAGTATCGAGCTGTGATTAAATATTTGTTTTTGAAAGGCAATACGCCAATGCAAATCAAAGACGAGTTCAACGATGTTTACGAGGACTCTGTACTATCATTTACCACCGTGAAATTTTGGGCAGCTGAATTTAAACTGGCCGTACCAGCTTGGGTGACGATGAACTTTCGGGATGGCGGAACACTGCAACCACTAACATAGCTCAAGTTTATCAAATGGTGCTGGACAATTTTCGAATTATAGTTAGAAATAGAGATAGGAGGACATACATTAATGTCGAATGAGGAGGCCATCACTTTCTTGGAAGACGCCGTGTTCTATTTGGGACGGGTTGAACAGATGGGAACATCGCTGGGAGAAGTGTATAGACTTACAATGATGATGACCATAGTAGGGATATTGCCAGAGTGAATTTTTGTAAATTGGTTAATGAGCAAAGTTTCAAATCAAAATATAATCAGTTTGAAAAATTTATTTTAAAAGTATATGATAATACTATGAAATTTCTAGCTAAAAATAAAGAAGTACTAATTATCAGTGCGGATAAAGGAAATGTTATTGTTGCCATGCTGAAAAGTGAATACCAGGAAAAAATTAACTCTATGCTTTTAGAAAAATCCACATACCGACCAATGAGAACTGACCCGACACAACGACTACAGACAAAAAATAATGAATACATAAAACAATTGCACAAAACTTTAACCATTGACGACAGAACTAAATTCAAAATGACAACTTACAAGTCGGTCCCTCCAAGATTATATGGACTCTCAAAGATCCATAAACAAAACTGTCCCATTAGACCAATTGTGTCTTCAATTAATAGCACAGCATATCAGTTATCGAAATATCTTGCAGACATTTTAAAGAATATAACATCACAGTCAGAGTACAATGTTGTAAATTCCATAGTTTTCAAAGAAATTATTTCTAATACTCAAATTGAGCCTAACGAATCTATGGTATCGTTCGACGTTGTATCTTTGTTTACCAACATTCCAACCAGACTGTGTTTGGAAATAATAAAAGAAAAATAGAATACCGTTCAGCCATTCACTAATTTTAACAAAGAGAAAGTTCATTGAAATGTTGGAATTTTGCATTGTAGAAACCAATTATTTCGTGTTCAATAAAGATATTTATAAACAAATCTCTGGTTTACCCATACTTGCACCGATATTAGCAGATGTTGTTATGGAGGAACTACTCAATAACACTGTAAGCAAAGTTGAAAGAAAACCCAGATTATTAAAGAAATATGTGAACGATCTATTTTCAATTGTACCACACGACAACATTAACAATTTTCTCAATGAATTAAACAATTTTCATCCTAAATTACAGTTCACAGTAGAAATGGAAGTGAATAGTTGTTTACCTTTCCTGGACGTCAAAGTCATAAGAAGAAATTAAGAGCTCATCACTGATTGGTATCAAAAACCCACATCATCGGGTAAGTTATTACATTTTAAATTAAATTATCCACATTACAAAAAATAAATAAATAAACACTGCTAGAAATTTCATAGGTAGAGTATTAAACATAAGTCATCCTGAGTTCCACCACAAAAATATCCCTAGTATACATGCAATTCTTTCGCAGAATGGATTCCCAAAAAAGATAATTAATTCCCTGGTGTTTCAACGCATACATAGACTACGGCAATTAAACTCTAATTGCCAAACCAATTCCACAAATAATATTCCTCCCAAAACTTACAGATCAGCAACCTATATCCTGGTCCTTTCGGAAAACCTTAATAGGATAGTTCAATCCAATAATCCACATACAAGAATAGCGCTAAAATCCTTAAAATCAGTAAGAAACTGCTTTAGCAAAATAAAAGATAAAATTCCAAAGAAATTCGTTTCTAATGCGGTATATAAAATTCCCTGTGGGCACAGTACATGCAACATTTCCTATGTTGGAACAACAGGGCACTATCTTAAAAATAGAGTAATGAACCACAAATCGGATATAAAGTCAAAAAACAAAGGGAAAACGGCTTTGTCAAACCACTGTTTATCCAATGATCATCAGCCAGATTATACTAATGTTAAAATTTTATGCAACAGTCGAGTATCACAAGAATCTTACAAGCAGACTAGGTACGTAGAAAAATAAAAATTAATTTGAAGAACAAATGTCTTATGGCTTTGTTAGGTCGGAAATTTTTTAGACAACCCTCGTAATTGACTCGGTTGAATAATTTTCGCAGTTGAATTTGTTTAATTACTGCGTCCTCTTCCTTTGGTTCCAAGCCCTGTCTATTATTCCATAGGAATTTCAGAAAGCTGTGAGCATGAACCATTCGGTTTATGGTACAACTTTTGCCCTGTTCGGAGTAAATTCACCAAGAAATTAGCTATTTGATTTGAACTGCTCGTTAATTTTGGGAGCTTAAATAGTCCCCGGAAAAACTCACTTTGATTGAGCTTGACCATGTTCATATAACTGCTTCGATTCCATTCTTGATCTAAGCAAAACTCACTTCTTACCATTATAGCAAAAAAAAGCACAAATTTATCCAGTTTCAACTCATAAGAAAATTTATTTATTTGACATATCTACTTTGTGTCTAAAACTAAAAATAAGATTCAAACGTCAAAAATAAAATTGCTCTTAAAATTTGAGCGCCATCTATTATCAAACTAGCTGACTTATTAAATAGCCTCCGTATTTGACTGGTAGCTCTTTTTTTAAACTCAAGAATGCTAATTTGTTAGTTCCCAGTCTAATGAGCTTTTAAATTTTACCAAAAATCTGCCAGATTATCGGGTTTGTAGGAAATGGTTTTACTTGAGATGACAATGTTCGCTACTAAATATCAGAGAGAGAGAGATCTTCATCATACTATGAATATATAAATTCTAAAATATTTCTTTTGCTATGTATAGATGGCACCATCTCACACTTTTCAAAATCTGTAGATCTAGATACCAATCATCAGACCCAATGCAGACACCTAAATGGTCTCAAAATGTAGACAGCACTAGCTCATGTCGATTTTCAAATAATAGTCCAGTCATTATATACATTTGGAAATGAAAATGAACCGATAAAGCCAAATTTTGGATATAACGTGGGGGGCGGCTAGAAAAGCTAAAGTTCAAATTGTCGACCAAAATAACCTTGTGCGAATAAGGAGCAGATGTCCCGGCACGAACACGAGAAAAGGGTCTTTAATACCTGACCCATGCCCAAACTCTAACGGTCGCCGTATCTCGATAACGATGATCGATACTTGAAAAATGTATTGGACCTTAATTGTAGATCGTACAAGGAGCAACAAAAAAGTATTGCATAAAAATTTTCGTATCTCAACGGGGAACCGAGTTATAATGAAAAACCGAATTTAACCCTTTTTTCAAGATGGCGGAAAACGCACAAGGTTATTTTGGTCGACAATTTGAACTTAAGCTTTTCTAGCCGCCCCCACGTTATATCCAAAATTTGGCTTTCTCGGTTCATTTTGATTTCTAACCCGATTTTTCCAACGTAATGACTGGACTATAAAGTTTGCTCGAATTTAGGCGGTTTTACGTGTGTGTCGAATTTGTTGATTTCGATGCATGGTTTAAAAATGTTTTGCAGCTCTTTGTTATTACTGATGGTGCCAAAATGAATCGAGCATGTTCGACGAAACTTATTTGATAGTCTTCCTTGGTTCACCTCTCTTAGATTACTTTAATATAAGTTCAGTTAAAAATAACTTGAACTCAAAACCTCAAACCTCAAACCTTCATTTTCCTGATCCTTTACTTATGCTCATTTACCAGTTTTACGTTAAATGAAGGCTGGGATTTATTTACTAAAAGGCTGCGTCGAAATTAGCATTACAAATTGGAAAATCTATGAAATAAAAAAATGGAAAAAAATTACAACAACGTTCAAATTTATTATATTTGGTTCACTATGGTGGCACGGGTTCAATTCGCAATTCGCGATTTCCTATATTCACCTATTGTTCCGTCAGGTAAAACGAATTAGGCACGAAATATACAAATTTACAAAATCAAAAAATTTATTGGGCATAATGCTTTCAACATCGCTACTAATATCTGTCAATGTCAAGTAATAAATGAAACTAATCTTCATTATCCTTCAGATTCCATCAGGAAGACAATCTACCTTTCCTGTATTATTTTGTTTTCGTAAAGAGACGCTCACAAATCTTATTTATTCCTTCATTTTGTATTACTCTATCTCGTAATTAGAGATTCCCCACAGTTAAAGGAAAAAAAGCTACCTGTCATGGCTCCTAATTAAAAATTATGCCTTTTTCCTTCCCTTTCTAAAATCTCCTCCAATTAAAAATAATTTGTACACGTTTCTTTGGTAAGTGCATTTGTCGCTAATTAGATGTTTCATCTCGTCCTCATAATCTGTCGAATTACGTGACAAGTGCGAAATTAAGGTTTATAAATTATTCCACCCAACTGTGGATGTATCTCTCCAGAAAATCACCTGATACAATTTTCCAAATGGAGTCTCACTTCAAAAAATGACAAAAATTAAAATCTTTAAATAATTCAATGCAAATAATTTTGTTTGTATGGTTTTTTTTACATGAACATGAGACTATATCTGCACAGACCACAAGTCCCATTGGTAGGAAACTATTTTTTTTTTCATTTTATTTACTCCAAATTTTCCAAGTAGATACTTGGATAGATACCCACAAAGCCTTCGATTGGAAATTATTCTTTTAAATAAATAAAGAATTTCTGTACTTTTGTCAATTGCTCTTCAAATATATTTTGATTCCTTATAAACTAATTCACTTTGACAATAGTCTCCTTTGTTCCAGCACTCTTTCGTGCTTTTTTTGCAGCTTCAAAAAGAAAACAAGGAGACTCTGAAAATACTGCAGAGAATTTGTATTTGTCTTTCTAGGAAAGATGAATCGCTGCCGTTGCAATGGCACTCAGCCGCATACGTCTTCATTAAAGATCGCTTTTCAAGAATCTATACGGCAATCGCTTCTAGCCCGATGCTGTCGCATTGATTTAATAATGGCTGCAATTTTAGTATAAATTGTTTCAGTTGAGCAGGCAAAACAAATGTATTTGTTACTGAAAGGCAGTTGTAAGAGGTTAGTTGAAGGGTTTTGCTTGCCTCTATATATCTAAGATGCTTTCCTTGATTTAGAAGTTATAGTTTCACTGCTATTGAAATACAGTGGACATGTGGATGACTTCCAAACAAATATCACTGTAATGAATCATCAATAATGTATCCTAGATACGCGGGAAAGTATTGAGATTTTTTGGTGGCAAGAGCGGGAAATATTCTTGTAAATGAAAACCTTTGATTATATTGGCTATTTTCTTTTATGAAAAGCTTAATTCTGATTAAAGAAGATGACGCATGCAGTTAAATTAATATTTTAAATTTAGATTTCTTACTAAAACATCAAATCCAGAACAAATCCCTGGAAATGGCATAATAACTGAATAAAACTCTACCTTTGGTACTAAATCCCGAATTCTCAAATATGAATTACAAAATTTTGGAAAATTTTGTTCCAAAAAATTAAAAATCAGATAAACCAAGATTCTGAAATATTCTAAATTGATGTCTTACGATTCTTCTCTGGAATATTATGATTTGAGATTTTCTTGTAGAGTTTTGGAATTTTGTAATACAGAATTATTCCAAAAATCTTCTGCGTTTTTTTTCCAAACGTTGTAGAAATTATATTTTTGGAGTTGCATCCCGTACTTTTAAATTATAAATTTTAAATATTAATTATATATATACAAGCCCGGAAATCTTGATCATTAAAACTTGAGAATTCAAAATTCTGGAGTACAAAATTACGGATTAAAAAGCCAAGAATCCCGAAAAAAACGTCATATAATAACATCAGTAAGGTCAATGTCACACGAGCTTCAAAATCACCGCGCGTCATGATGAAAGACTCGTTGTTATTACACGAGCGTAACTTTATTCGCACAACGGAAAATTATGTCGCTCTTTTCTATTAGCTAATTAGTTTGATTAAAGCTTTTGATCAAAATGAATGTGGCAAATAATGTCTTACTTTTATATTGTGTTGGAAAACTTTAAAAAAAAAGAACTTTTTGCATCCACTAAACAGCGAAAGATATTTCACCAGGCATATCTCTTTGAAGCATCCTATATTGCAGGAATTTCAGAGCTACTAATTTCAACTATTACATATATCTTTTTCTGATCTTTGAATATTTCGTTTCTAGTATCCCAATAATCTGATCTCTGGGGTATCTCCTCTATCAACATCAAGCATTCACAATAAACAGTTTTGCAGCTACTTAGTTGCAGGAAGTAGATTTTTATTTTACAAGGGTTGTATAAGAGCTACTACACGAAAACTCAAATGTTTTATAGATGTACCACATTTTCCTATTGAGAACCGGTGCTAAATTGTTGTATAAGGTAGCACTGAGAACTTTTCCGAAACTCTTATAAAACGGTTTTGCTCCGGAAACTAATTTATTCGATAACTATTTTATAATAGTTCAAAACAAATCTTTGAAAGGCATTTTAAAACAATTTAGCATCCAGAGCAATTTAGTTGTCGAAGAGTTTTGTAAAGATTATTAAAAAATTAAATTAGAACACTTATAAAATCCTTTGATTGCGACTTGAATTGGGTAAGGGTCTTGCCCTTTATAAAACTCGAAAGCTGTGTTTTAGCTTTTATGACAACTTTATTAAAAATGGAAGCTATTTTCATTGATATAATACTAAATACTATAATAAAAACTATTCTTCACAAATATTAATTAACCTTTGTAAAACTAATTATTATATAGAGTGTACTTTCACATTTCCGATCCTGAAGATTTCACACGAATCTAAAATGTTGTATAAGAGCTGTAAAGTGAGGTGAAAACATTCGGCTATTTTTTTTATACAAAAAAAAAAAAATATATTGCAGCGAATAAAATTTTAACATTTAAATATTTCGTTTATTGACACGCAAATCTCATTTGCGAATAAAACAAAAAAAAAATTAATGATTTCCTTCTTAATTTGTAATTTTTTTAAACGATTTGGAACTTAACATTAAAAATATATTTATTAATAAATATTTATTTAATTTCATTTATATTTAGAATTTAGTAGGCGCGTTGTATTTTTACGAGCTAGAAGTATAACTTTTATAATAAAATTAAAGTTGTATGAAATTTTATTCCAATCTTAATCGAAATTTAATGTATAACCTTCGCTTTACCGAAACACTTTATAGGTATACACATTCACACCTGTATCTACCCAGGTAGATACACATATTCTTCATAGATTTTGTATGGTAAATAGGATTTTTAGTCTTGAAATGCAAAAAAAAGGGATTTATGTTAAGGGATTGTTATATTTAGGTATTTTATAAGACAAATACCATATGTCACCTGGACAATTAGCTGGAAAAATATAACGAGAATAATTTCTTGCAAAATAAAGATAATGTACTTCTCTGGTATGTGTATTCTGCAAAGTATATATAAGTATATTTCATGATTTAGATTCTTTAATTTCAATTGAAATTTTCAAGTGAGAAGTTGTGCAGAAAAAAAAATATATGAATCAGAGAGTAATTTCGAATATCTCTCTGCGTCAGCGGTTGACAGGTGAGTTTTTGCATTCGTTGTACATTTTAATGCTTCATATGAGCAAATATTGAAGTTCATTCCGTTCGATTGGCACGTTACCAGAGCTGCTCGCCAAAAAGTGGACAAAGTTGCACCGATTACAGATGTCCTTATGATGGTCAACTCGAATCTAAAGAGATTACAGACCGTATGAATCCATTACAGTAGACGAGCAATTAAATTGGTACAGGGGAAGCACCAAGTACACACAATACATGCCCTCCAAGCCGACAAAGTACAGCATAAAAATTTGGTGGGCTTGTGATTCCGCAACTTCGTATCCCCTAAATGGTCAAATTTACACCGGGAAAATAGGAAATGTCAGAGATGTGAAGCAAGGTGAGCGAGTTGTGAAAGAGTTGGTGGCTCCTTATAATGTGACAATGGATAACTTCTTTACCGCTCTACCACTGACTATGTTACTTGGAAAATGATTGTTGTCGGCAGTTAAAAAAAAAAAAAATAAGCGCTATTTACCAGATGCGTTCAAAGCACCGAAGAACCGACTAGTTTATTCCACTGAGTTTGAATTTGGTCAAAATGTAGCCATGTGTTCATACGTCCCCGTAAAAGGCAGAACCGTGGTTTTCTTATCGACCATGCACTATGATAATGCTGTTTCCTGACCAAAACAAAAACCAGAAATAATCCATTATTATAATCATACGAAAGGTGGTATGGACACAATGGATAAAATCCTCACTCAATATTCCACGAAGAGGGCGACAATACGCTGGCCTCTAGCACTATTTTATAATATTCTAGATAACGCAGCCCTTGCAGCGTGCATAATCTACTTATCAAATAACACTGAAGGCACTGTGAAAAAATCGCGTCGTCGTGAATTTCTGCAGTTGTTGGGTGAACAATTATGCATTTCCCAAATGAGAAGAAGAAGCGAAAATAAAAAAATTATTTCAAAATTCGACATCAAGGCGGCAATGGAATGTATTTTAGGTGAGTCGGTTACTGCATCAAGCCAACTAGATGAAGATTTCACTCCAGATGATTGTCCAGAACAAGATGCATCCGGGCGCATCAAACTAAAATGTGAATGCTACATTCGCTACCAGCAGTGCAAGAAATAAAGAGCTACTCGCCAATCATGTATCAAGTGTAAAAAACCAGTATGCGGACAGCACAGCTTGATACAAACGAAATGTGAAGGCTGTCATGCAGGCACATCCTCAATACATTCATCATCCCAACGCTGATATTTTTCACTAGTTTTAATTATTTTTTCTACTTTTTGCTATTTCTGTATATACTTTAATTATATTATTAGTTATTTTACATTATATTATCAATAAAAATAAATAAATGTTGTATTAAAATGTTTTACTCTTTTCGTTGCAAATATTCTAACGACAAACTTCAACATTCAAAATTCCCATATAAATTGTATGTATCAAATCCATATATAAAAACACGAAATTTTGAAAAAAAATATAAAGCTGTGCGAATAAAACGATTTTGTTTTTATTTTCTGAAATGAACTGAAAATTTAGTCACTGAGTCGGAGGCGTTTTAAGATTTGATGAAATTTTCTTGAGTTATAAACGAAAGTAAATCGAAATATCTACCTAGGTAGATGTTGGTAAAGCGAAGGTTAAGCATTACGCAAACATTATTGCAAACATAAATTATTTTTCTTGCTCACACATTTTTGAAGTAAATTTATAATACATTTTTCATAAAGAAAGAATAAGACGACAATAGAGCCATATTACACAAATGACTATAGGAACACTTTCTCGCAGACAGGAAACTTATTTCTATAACTAAATTACTACTTTCGCAGTGACACATGTTTTCTTGTGTCTTATGTTTTACATTTGTATCATTTTGTAATGTTCACATTCATTGTTTAGTTTAATTCAATTTTTAATCATTTAATTTTTAGGATAGGCCGCCATTTTATAGGTAGGTACATAATTAATGTATTTTACTCGCTTAGGTGGATGAATTTGAATTAAGTAATTGTCGGAATTTAGGTGTCCATTTTACTCTATTAATAACTCCTTTCGCCTGAATCAAATGGTGCTTATGATAGATTACAACTTTGTGGTATGCTAAACGAAATAAATAAATTAGAATTTGAATTTCCTAGTAGATTAAATCCCAGGCATTTTCTGTCAGTTTTTTTTTCATTTTTTATCCCCTAGTTACAGTAGATGGCGATTTTGTGAACAATTTCTCTGGATCACAGATTTTCTCCACTTTTATCGTGAATAGGCGCGATTAATTTCTATCAATGCTCCTGCAAAGGTATCATTTTGTATTCTTGGTTCCTTTAAAGTCGTCTTTCATTTTCTCTCCTTTCAATTCCACACACACCCTTATTTGACATTCTGCACCCTTATTGATTAGCACCCCGATTGAGCTGTAGCTCCTACATTTGGGAACAGTGGCCTATAGACGTACACGCATACACTATTAACTTTATCGGTAGACAGGTTCAATTCATCTATTAAATGCAGTCGAATTAATCGAAAGCTTAAAAGGGATAAAAACAGTAAAAAAGGAAAAACACATAACTCTGGCTCTGTAATTTTTATTTATTTTTTTGACGCCATTCCCTTTAACTCGTACACGAATTTGTCTGTCTATTTACTTATATATTTCTTTTTTACTTTCTTCGACACTCTCGTAGACCCACTTTTCGTCATCAGAGCGAACTGCAATTTAGCGCACAGATTCATGTCGAGTGACAATTGAATCTATCAAAATTTGAGCGGGAAATTTTCGTTGGAAAACCAGGAAAATCGGGAAAAATCATTTAAAAATTTTGTACAAATTTGATTAGTGATAAATCCGTTTCAGGAAAAATGCAGAGTTTTCCGATTTTTCCGAAAAAATTCTCCGGAATTTTCCGACTTTTCCGGAAAATTTGCCGGTAAAAAAGTTTTCTAAATTATGCAGTATCAAGTTCTCTATCAACTTGCATCATTACTTTCTCTCCGACAATGGTGAAAACTTGCAGAAAAAATCGAGGAATATTTGTGTAAAACGCTTTTCCGGAGTTTTTAAGGAAGCGTTTGAGCGTTTTGCAATCCTAGACAAAATTGTTGAGCGAAATGAGTTGCATAAAGTTGCTTTTGTGGAAAACTCCGTGGAAAACCCGGAAAAGCGGGAAAATCATCGGAAAAATTTTCATCGATATGATTAGTGATAAATCTGTTTCAGGAAAAATGCAGAATTTTCCGATTTTCCTGGAAAATTTTCCGAAAATATCCGGAATTTTCCAACTTTTCCATAAAATTTTCCGACAAAAACAATCATGAAAACTTGCATGAAAAATCGAGGAAAATTCATGTAAATTTTTAAAAAAAATTTCATTGTAATCATTGTATGGTGAACATGGAAAATCGGGAAAATTCATGTTATATGGGATCAAGTTGGAATACAGCTAAAAAGCGTTGTTTAAAACATAATTTGAATGTCAGAAAACCGTTGCAGTACTTCAACGATTTTATACTCGAAAAATTTTCGTTTTCGGATCGGCACCAAACATGACTTAAAAATTGTTTTAAAATATCTCCATACAGCACGTAATAACAATTTAGTTAACGTGAAAAAGGCAGAAAATAAAATAAGTAAAAAACGAGTTTTCAAACAAAACTTAGGCCAAACCGCATGAAAAAGTAGAAAATAAACTTTTCTTCACACACAGAGGTGGACTCAGATTTTATTCGCTGACAATCACCGATATCTTTCAGTATGATCAATCAGAGGTAATAAGTGATTTGATTCATGAAGAGAAAGAATATTCAAGAGAAATGTCCCAATCAAAAAATCTGAGTCCACCTCTGTCTGTGAAGAAATGTTTATTTTCTAGTTTTTCATGCGGCTTGGCCTCAGTTTTGTTTGAAAACTCGTTTTTAACTTATTTTTTATATATTCACTTTGAAGCGTGACGTGTAGGTACGTTTTCACCATCGCTTTTCACAATTTCCATGCACATACAAAAACCGGTGAATAATAAAAATTAAATTTCAGCAACAGCAGTGATGTCGTAAGAAATGTGGAAAATATGAATTTTATGGGTGGAAAAACAAATCGCCTACAACGTATTTTTGTGTATGTGTATATGTGAAGTAGTTCATTAAATTTTTACACATCGTCTACTTTTATTGTTTTAAAGTTAAGTGAACTATAAACAGAGCACGGAACCAGAAAGCAAGCAACTCGTTGTGTTTCCACTCGTGCAAGGAAGTTCTGCTGATCCCAGAATATTTTTTTTTTATTATTGCTTACGGTTTTTATGTTCATTTAAAAGTAATTACAAAAGTCAAAGGGTGCACCTCAGCAGGTAAGCTACAAAATAAAAAATAAAAGACCTAAACCGAAACACGGGTGTTTTTATGCTTGTGAGAGATTCTGATGGGGGTTGGTTATGTTTTTAATGAACCTTCAGTTACCTTTGAGTTAGTGTACATGTATGTAAAATGGCAGCAGTTCAAATAGCGATCAAATATGTGGTTTCCCATATGGATTTATAATTTTATTTTAATCGAGCTGAAATTGTAGGTTTCAGTTGGGTTTTATAATTGTTGGAAAGACTGGGGTATAGAGTAGTCGTGGTTTATATACTCTTAGGTAAAATTGTAGTTTTTGTGTAGAAAATGAATTACATACAAAATTATGAAACAGAAACAAATTTAACAGAAACAAATTTTAATGCCTTTTAGATAAATATTTACAAAAACTGGTGCTTACGTACTAAAATGAAATTCTCCTGTTTTTTACAGACAAGAATAGCCTTTACAAAAAAAACTTATTTTATAATCATTAGTCTAACAAGTTATAGATTTAGTTAAGTTTAAGGTTTCTAAATTAATATTTAAGTTGCTCTAAAAAATGGCTTTAAAAAAAGCTATGGTTAATGTGTGTGCGTGTAGTGTGTGTAGTTATAAATTAACTTAACTTAGCTTAGATTAGCTTAGTTTGTAAAAAAGGTAAAATATATTTGCAATTATGTACAATTTAAAAAATTTTTACAATTAGCTTACAGGGTAGCTTATTCCTAGGTTTGTAGGAGTTTGTATGTATAGATTTTTTGTTGGGACTGTTGTGGATGATGTTAGTATTTTTTGTGATTACGGCGATTTGATGTATTGTGAAGTATTATAGACTATGCTGTCAAAATTTCGGTGCAAATAGTAGGTCATTGGCAATTAGCCACTTTAGATGGGAAGGAGGGTGGTATTTAATGTTGGTGTAAGGATTATGTAGTTGGTTAGCTTCTTGCAGTAACGGGTTTTCAACATAATTCAGCTTTTATAAAAATTTAGTCGCTGTTTTTATAAGGAAGCAGTCAATTCTGGCAGTTCTGGCTTTATTATATACTCGTTGGTTACTCATCCAAGTGTATGAGCCTCTACGTCTCTGGTAATTAATACAGTTGCGTAGTACATTTCTCTCAAATACTCTGAGCCTTTCCATCTGTGCTGAGCTGATACTGAACCAGATGGGGAAAACGTATCCCAGTATTGGTCTTAACATTTGTTTGTAGAGGACTACTTTTAATTTAACAGTTAATTTTGAATTTGCTTTCAGGACTTTGTATAGGCTGGAGTAACAATTCTTTGCCTTTTTTAAAATATAGTCAATATGCCGATAAAAAAGTAGATTGTCCGTGAAGATTATGCCGAGGTATTTAATTTTGTTTTTCAAAGGTATATTGGTATTATTAAAATTTAAAGTAAAGCGATCCAAGTGTCTCCAATTATTTCTGGGGGTATTTCTCCTGCTACCCTTGTATAAAATGGATTCGCACTTACTGGTGTTAACTTTTATTTTCCATTTTGACATATAGCTCGATAAGATCTTTAAGTATTTGTTAATACGAGTTCTCATTATGACCTTATTGAGATGCGATGTGTACAGGAGAATATCATCAGCAAAACAAATGATCCGTACTTTACAATCGCTTTGTTCAGGTTTGGGGATATCCGAGGTGTAAATACTGTATAGAATGGGACCTAATAGTGAGCCTTGAGGTACCCCTGCATCAATTTGGAAAGTCTCGGAGATGGTGTCCTTTATCCTGACCCTGAATGATCTATTTGACAGGTAGTTATATATGATTGTGCAGATGTGTTTGTGAAAACCGAATTGACATCTCATCTTATATATCAGTCGTGTTGTCCAAACAGTGTCGAAGGCCTTTCCAATGTCTAATGTCCAGGCTAATGTTGCTCTTTTGCTGTTCAGGTTAGAGCTCACGCTTTTCATTAGTACTGTGGGGGCATGTGCTGTTGAGTATTGGTATTTAAAGCCAAATTGGTGATTCGGAATAACGTTGTTGTCTTCACAATGTGCTTTAACTTTTTTCAAAATGAAAGCTTCATAGATTTCGCTGATGTAGGAAAAAAGCGAAATTGGTCTATAGCTAGATACTAGTAACGGGTTCTTATTAGGTTTAGGGATTGGAATAACAATGGCTTGTTTCCACTTATCCGGAAAATATCCAATATTAAAAATGTGATTAAAAAGTAACGTTAGAAAGGTATATAGACAAGGAGGCGATCTTTTATGCAAAAAATTTGAGACTTTATCATAACCCGCAGTTTTCTTGATATTCCTTCCTTTTATTAAGGATATGATTTCTTTGGAATTTGCAAAGTTTATGTAGCTGTCATTGTTTGCAAGTAGAGGGATGCTGCCATCTTGACTTATGTCGGGTTGCTGATCAACTGGAGGAGAGTTGGAGCGATTGGGAAAGGGATGAGGTATGTCTCCCATATGTATATTGAGGCATTCAGCGGAAAAGTTAACAAGTGGAGTGAAATTATTCTTAAAATTGACATCAGTGAACTGATTGTTCGCTCAAGGTCTTCAGGGTTATTATTTATTTTATGAATGGTTTCATAATACTGACCAAGAACATCAACTTTTTCTTCTTTGGTGTACAGCACCCTGCCGTTATCAGACAATTTAATTGGGAGAATGTCCTTAATACCAACTAGACCAGTTAGCTTTTTGACTGTTCTGATAGAATTGTTGTCTAGCTTAACTCCAGATAACTTTTTAGCCCAATAGTTAGCATAATGAATTTTTATTGAATCCTTGATTATTTTCTCAAGACAAGATATTTGCGACTTCAGCTGATAATAGGCCGGATTATAGTTCAGTCGGTGCCAGCGGCGACGAAGCTTGTTTTTTTCACGAATAATTTTTAGGAGTGCGGGTGGTAAAGGGATACATGTAGAATTATTAATTGTTAATTTAGGAACGCTTATTTCTATGGCCTCTGATAGTATATTGTCAAGTTGATTAATAGTATTATCAATTTCACTAGTGGTCAAACATCTATCATTAGGAAGGATTAATTGGCTTAAGGATGATATTATTTTAGCTTTGTATAGTGCCCAGTTGGTGTTGCCATAGTCCAATATGGTTCTAGGCTCAGCTATGGGTAGGTTAGATCCTAGGGTTAAGTTTAATTCAACAGCCGCATGGTCGGACGGGTAGTCAAGTATAGACAGCTTACCACTATGATTATAACTAATTGAAAATATGTTGGAAACAATAAAAAAGTCGATGGAAGATGGTATTTGACGATTAAAAAAGGTTGGCTTGTCTGGATACTCAATTGATAGTGATTTGTCTATGAAATTGTTGGTATACCATTGTTGTAGGGATTTGCCTGAGGTGTTTTCTGTTTGTGGGTTATTATTCCAGGAATGGTGTCTGACATTGAAATCTCCGCCTATTATATAGAAGTCACATTTAATTTTGCTAAAGAGTTTATTGAAATCGTTCATTAGGTGTGAATTACCAGAAGGGTTATATGCGGATATTATTGCTAGGGATTTGTTGCTTTGAAGCTTTATTTTTATTGCAGTTACTTCCATTGACTCCAGTTCCATAGAAAAGTCCATGTGTATATAGTCAATATTTTGCTTCACTAGGACAGCTGTACCATCGCCAAAGGTAGGTCTATCACTTCGGATAAGGTCAAAACTTTGGAATTTTGGAACGTGTTTCGGTTTAAATTTAGTTTCACTGATTAGTATTATGTTGGGATTGTGTTTTCGTATAAATGTATCTAAATGGTGTCTTTTGTGCATATGTGACTAACGAATTTACATTAACTGTAATAATTTTGAGTTTTTTTAATTGTGGTTGTGAGGACATAATTAAGCTTGGCTATTCAATGACAGCTCAGTAAGCTCTCTATATTTCGGGAGGAAATTGTCTAAAGCAGTCGAAGAGATTCATGCCAAAAAGTATGTTGCATTCATCATCAAAGAATCTGACACTGTTAATATGTTGAGTATTGTTAGTATGTTGAGTGTTGTTAGATGTAGGAGGTTTTATCGTTGGATACGCTTGGTCCCTCAACATTGAGGAGAAGCTGACTTCCTTTCTTACAAAATTATTAAAGGTTTTTTTCCTAGTATCGTTCCTTTCCTGCTTCCTATTCATAATTTCCATGTATTTCTCGCGTTTCCTATAGTTGGCGGGGTGGCCACTTTTACCGCAGTTAACGCACTCTGGAACTGAACTCTTGTCAGCTACTAAGAATCCGTTTACATCGAAAACTAGAGTGGTGGTATCGCTAATACTTTTCTTAGGTAAAGAACATTCGCGAGGACCGTGACTGCCTTTGCATTTCACGCACCTATAGGCCATATTGCAATTACTTGCAACATGACCGAAGCGTTGACAGTTTCTACATTGTGTCATTACATATGGTTTGAATTTTGCAATGTAAATTTTTTGGCCCAGGAAGTACTCTGTGTTTATAATGATTGCAGTGTCTAAACCCGGCTTAATTTGCAGCAACCAATTGCCATTTGTTCCGCCGGAATTACCTGACCTCCTTAAAGAAGCTATTTTTATCAGCTCGTGTTTAGGAAACTTCCTGGAAAATTCAGCGTTAATATCATTCTCGTCATATGAGCAATCCAATCCTTTTAGCACGATGCTAATAAGCTTGTCTTGGTTTGGTGTGTATGAATAATGGTTTAATTTTTCGTTATTGAGTAGTTCTAAAGCATTTTTGTAGTCTGAGATATTGGTCATGATAATGTGTATTATGTTCTTGTTAATTTTTTTGAAAACGAAATTTCTATGATTTAGGACTAATTCCAATTTATTCGAATAGTCTTTTAAATTTAAATTATATGCCATTATAGGTGGTGGTTTGTTCACCCTTCTCCCATTCTCCGGGTTTACCATGTATTCATCCAATTGAGTTGGATTATTAATACTGTTGGCTTCCGCATCATCACAGGTGTATGTCTCCATATTTTCCAGTAAGCCGAACTGGTTAATGTTTGTGTTGGTGTTGGTTCTAGTGTTAATGGTGTTTGAATGCTGTTTCTTAATGCTATTTGGTTTACATGAATAAAATTTACTCTCTAAATCATTATATTTTTGCAGTAATAAATTGTAAGCTGAAGTCTAGGGTAGGTTGTTGTTAAATTCAACTTACACTGTAACGTGTGCTGGAAGAAGTATAAAGAAAATCTCTTCCTTATGTTTGTCTAATTAAATATTTATTTCAAATCGAAGATTGGCTTCTTTGACAGGTTGCTGTTGGTTTTCCTACCAATCCCTAACACGGCCGTCCTGCTACCAAACTTATTTTAGATAAATGTTAGTATTACGTTTTTATTTTCTTATTGTTCTTCAATGTGTTTCTTTTATGGTTATTATTTATATAATTTCTTTTTTAGCCATTTAAATATATATGTGCAAATATTTTGATTTTACTTATCGAGCCCAGATTTCGTTTATTCCTCTGACTTTGTCATCCGCGTGCTCCAATTTTATCCTCGTAATCCTACGGCTCCTTTTTCCCAATTCCAATTGACTTCGCTGTCCTCGGTCTTGTCTACTGCGTACTGTTTTTAATTTTCTTCTTTTTATCTCGTCTTACATATTTTACTTTTTAATTTTTCTTGGTTAGTTCGTCTCTCCTTTTTTTATTTTTCACCTTGTCTCCTCTCGCGGAACCTTCGAGACTGTCGTTTTTTCTTCCCCTCTTCTTTTTTGGGATGGTTCTGAAGACCACTCTGAATAGAGGGTGTTAAGCTGCGAGCACTTGACAACTGGCCTAGAACTTGGGACAACTTCAGTCGTATAAAGCGACTTAAATAATATTGTATTACGTATTTGTTTAATTCTTTGAATCAATATTTATTTATTCTTTAATATTGTTATTATTATTATTATTTATTATGTATTAGGTATTATTTATTTAATTATTTAAGTAGGTATATTCGGTGATTATTTATTATTATTTTATAGATAGGTATTAATTTTAAGATATTACAGTATTTGTTATTATGATCTTTCTTAGGCTAAATGAGATTCCAATCTTTTATTTATTATTAATTATTTATCTATTTAAATGAAGTAGCTTCAACTATATTTACAGCAAATATTGGATACGTCTTACAGCATACGTTACAAAATTATAGGCTACCTGTATAATTTTAATTTGCTCTTCATATTTCATGTGCTTTTCATCCACCTCAGGAGAAAAATCCATCTTGAATTGTTTGATCTCACTAGATGTAGGCATAGGGGAATTTTCTTGAATTCTTGAGTTGTGGTCACCTCCACTAGGGCCGGCCATAGGGGTATTCTCATTATTTTGCATTTTTTTCTTGTTTATTTCTTCCGAAATTTTGTTCACTTTATCATCAATTACATCTGCTCGCATTTGAACGCTTCTACTTGTTAACTGTTTAACTTTTAGTTTTAATTTTGTATTAGCTTTCACGTTGCTTTTTTCTTTTATTATTTTACCCTTCTTGTCTGGGGTAATACTTCTCGTTAATGGCATTTTCCTTTTGATTGACGCGACACTGCACACCGAGACGTCGCTGTCACTAATATCGCTGTTTGTTAGTGTTGATGACTCTAGTAGTGAAGTTGCGTCCTCTTCACCAGAGTCTATTGTGTCCTCGTATGCTTTTATTAAGCTTTGGATGTCTTCCATGGAAAGAATCCCATTGATTTAATTAGTAACCACTTAGGTTTCGGTTTCTCTGCTTACTATTTTAATACTGGTCACAGACTCGATTTTATTTCACTTTTTGGCGTATATATATAGAAAATTCAACAAATTCAAAAATTCTCACAGAAATCACTAAAATTAATTTTTTTTCTATTTTTCGTATTTTGTTTTTACTTTTATTTGATAGTTCGACTTTATTTCACTTTTTGGTGTACCTACATACACAGAAAATTCAACAAATTCAAAAATTTTCACAAAAATTATTGCAAAATTATAATTTATGAATGACAACTTTATAGCTCTAGAGATGAGCGCAATAATGGGTCTTGTGCTGTGCATGGGTGAACTAAGATTCTTTTGGTAGATTGCACCCCATTTTAGTATTTATTTTACTAAATAAAGTGGCCATATCAATCGTGGAGGACGGTCGAGGGCGTTAGATTTGAAAAATATAAAAAATAAATAAAAAAACAGAATGTCCATGGCAGAAATGGCCACGTTATATCTAGAAAAGTGATTTTCTGACAATTTGGTCGAACGTGGCAGTTTTGACAGAATTAAAAAACATTACAATTTTAATATGAACTTTGGCTGGATGGTAAATTGCATACTCAAGATTGATAGAAAAATAATCTTGTGTTTTCAAGATCATCTCTTGCGCTGATGCAATTAAAAAGAAAAAAAAATGCCAACTAGTTAGCACACTGCATAATTCCGTGGAATAAGAAAGGACACAACATTTTCTCTACTTTTAAGAGATGTTAGTGTGAGACATGAATAATTGTTGAGAGAAATAAACTTTATGTCCTAACGATACTTATCAAATTAATCTTTTTGCATTCTGTAGTTTTGTACACTTATAAGAGCTTGGAGTTTTATGGTACGTTTGTGTTTATATAAAACTATTGTAGGTACTTAACTTTACTATTTTTACATTTAATTTAAAAATGGATAAAAAACGAAGCAGTAAGTAGATTAAATGGGCCAAATAAAGGTTTATAAAGTAAATAATTGGCTAATAAATCGAATAGCGAAAGAGTTGTTAAAAAGTTCTAAGGAAATAAGATCTTTTTAAGAATCCTTAGAATTATGGACAAAATTATTCTGTAGGAGTAAAATACGCGCTACAACAGAACGCGCAAGATAAAGCTTGTTATGACTGGCATCCAACAGATTGCAGACATCAAGACAGTTAGCGATGTCTTTTGAGATAACGACGAGCCTGAGGACTGTTAAATAGATAATAAAAAAATGTCCAATCTTGCGTCTTCATTTAAAGAAGAAAAATCTATTAACTCGGATTTTGGGCATTTTTTGTTCCGTGATAAATTTTTATGTCTATCGTGCCGTCATACCAGGACTCCTCCAAATCGACTACAGTAAACTTTTTCTATCTTCAAGTCGTGAAAATTAAAATTAAAATCATATGGACTATCTGCTCAGGAACTCTTCTTATCAAAAAAAACAATCTGCTGTCATTCAATGTACCATATGGGATCTGTCAAATTCCAGTCTAGCTTCTGGCTAACGCCGAGCTAACGAGTGTATACAACTCTCCAAATAGATGTGTTATGCTACGCATAAAGAGGCTCTCGGACGCACTTTGCAGGTAAATATCACTTCTTCTAGTAGATCCGCTGCCAAAATCGAATATGATATTTCAGCATTCTCTTCATAGAGACAAATGATTTGAGCCTAATATCGTCCATGGACATTCATTTTTACGTTTTTTTTGTTTAATTTTTGACATTCTGTCAATTCTATCGGCGTAACGTAACCATCACTGAAATTTCGTAAACAGAATAATTTTCTGAAAAAATTATGGGACGATAAAACGGATCAATTCCTTCGCAATATTTCCGTAGAAAAGTTTTGATTATCACTAGCTGTATAATTTCTAAAATCCAAATGTTTCCCTCTTCTTTTAATATTCCCGATTACATAAATATATGCAATATTAAGTGAAAATTGAAAATATTCGGGTGTAGTTGAATCAGTGTTTTTCCGTGCCACGATTTTTCGATATCCTCAAAGGTTCCTAAATAAAGTTCCTTCAAACAATTGTTTAAATATTCCTTAGTGTATATCGCTTCTGTGCATCGATGTTATTTTGAAGACTGGCTTATATTTTTTCACCTGAAGAATGTTATGTACATACCTATATCACTATATGGAGTTGCATCGGTAGCTCAGTTGTTAATTGTACTCAGTTGGTCATTGTATCATCCTAGGGATTGTGAATTCGAGTCCCACTGTGACACGGTACTGCCCCATTTTCTCCTGCATAGTTTCCTTTCGACTGTTCTGGTCTTATTGCTTCTCCTGCTGAGTATGTTAGCACAATGGTCCGTGTTTACCTCCATGCTTGGAATTTTCGTCCCCCTGCGGCAAATAAAAGAAAATGTCATGAACGTGAAAAGTTGTATCTTAGATCAGACAGATTCTCTACACTGAGGTATCCCAGGGGTCAATTCTAGGACCATTTTTAATTTTCTTCTGTTAATAAATCTTAAGTCATAGTCACTGGATAGGTATGCTTACTGCTTAGAAAAAAATTTATCTAAAATTTAGAAACCATTTTCATAGAGCTTATATTATTCAAGAGTTAAAAGGTGATTCATAAATATGAAGAAAAATTTGTAACTCCTTCTACCCTCACATATACCAAATGATGCATTTTATTATAGAGCTTTTTGGTCCTGTCGATATCTAATATAAACCCTTGCATTAGTGCAAAAATGATTCATCACCCTGTATACTATGGATGCATAGCAGTATCAGACGTATTGAAATGGGAATTTTAATAAACTATATTAAGTGAAGTCGGACAATTTTTTCTGTTGAGATTTTTTTTGCTTGCAACTTATTTCACCCTGCATTTCCCGTCCCACGGTATCACTAACCCCAAAAAGAGAAATCCCGAAAAACTTAGCTATAATTACACACATGCAAAATTATAATCATTATGTCTTAGGTTAGGCCTTCGTACTAATTATTATTCTTCATAAACTACTATCCCTTATTGTTCGGATTTTGTTGGTATCAGAAGGTCGCTTTTGTAGGTATCAGAAGGTCCGATTTTGTTGGTATCAGAAGGTCCGATTTTGTTGGTATCAGAATATTCAAATAATTCGCTGAATTTGAATTCTGCCTCAGTCTAAATTAATCGTCATTGGCTGTGTGCGGGTACTGCAAAATAGAATACCTCCGAAGCTATGTTAGCGGAACTATTGTAATTACCTTATGTTCATGTATATATATTTATCGTTCCTAATACATAGCGAAACCCGAAATGTTATATATTCACATTTCGCATGCAATTGTACTTGAAAGTCAAACACTATTATGTGGGAACCGTTTAAGTCCTTGATCACAAGTATGCGAAAATTATTTCAAAATTGTTCTCTGCCTGAAAAGCAAGCAGCTATCGATTTTAATGTAAGCTGAAAACTTCACTGTGCAAACCATTCCAGTTCCGCACATTAATTTTATGGTGAAAATCGTGCTTAGCCATATCTTCTGGTTCAAAGTTCTACGAGTATACACGAGTGCTGCTTACCTTTATACTTTCGGGTTATACTTAGAAACAATAGAAATATTATCATTGCATGCCAGCTCCCAATTGCCTTATGGTTGAGCATTTACTGCAATTTAGCACGTAAATTACATAGTCTTTGGTGATTATTTCGTGATTTTATGTGCTTTGAGTATATGCGATTTTGAGGCATGAATAGAAAAGAAAGTGTAAACTCTTTTGTTACTTTTTAAATTCAAACTACGAGTAGGATGTATGCAGTTTCATTGATTAATTTAAATCGAGCTCAGCAATAGAAGACAAAGTTATCTAATTTAATATTCATTTGATATGTGTGTGTGGGTGTGTGTGAGTGTATGGAATACACAGATTGTTTTAGAGCTATCTCCTCAAACTTATGACACTGGATCGATAATATTTGTATGTTGGAATAAAGTGCTCACTGAAGCACTGGGGATCTCATCAGTTATTTATCAGACAGAGATCCGCAATATACAACGTTCGGGAGATCATTAACAAAAGTATGCGTGGGAAAGCCAAGTACACTCAAAAATGTTAAAATCCTTGGTGTCTAAGCTGGACGGGGACAGTTTTATTGAATTGAAGAAACTTGTTAAAACAAATAAGACCTGTTTAATTTAGGTGCCAGGACTATATAAAAAGTATTGAGGACAGTGGAATTGTGGACCACTTACAAAAAAAAAAAAGATCTTTTCTATGGTCAGATAATATACCATATATTGCGTATCTGCACAAGTTAGGTCTTGAGGGGATAAAATTATCAGAAACAAGCGAAGAAATACATAAGGAACTTGCAGCAGCAATATACTTTTCTGCCCCATATATGCCTGTTTGGAGTTCCACAAGGGACACATTTAGTACCGTTTTGGTTTATGTTTGAATGACATTTTTAAATATTAACAAAAGCAAAGTACCGTGCTTTTTTTGGAAATATAATTTCTTTTTTCACTTTCTAAGGATGCTTAAACCACAGACAATAAATACCCAGATATCGGTGAAAGTGAGAATTGCTCGTATTTCTTGTCTGTGCTTAAAGATCTAAGTACTGCTTTTCATGGTTCTGGAAGTTTACAGCCCATATGAATGGAAAAATTAATAAATTTGATTATCTGCCAGAGATTATTACATAGAAATCTAAGCTATATGATGAACATCGAGTGACTATGTTGGTTGTTTTAACATTATTATTCTAAGAATTGAGAATATTTTCTGTTTTCTACGGTAATTTTTTATTCACTAAATTATCGCAGGTACCAATAATTTCAGCTTTCCAATTTTCCCATGCAAGATATAAAAAAAAATCATTAGAAATAAAATAAGTAAAAAACGACTTTTCAAACAAAACTGAAGCCAAGCCGCATGAAAAAGTAGAAAATAACTTTTCTTCACACACAGAGGTGGACTCAGATTATTTCATTGAGACCTTTCCCTTGAATATTCTTTCTCTTCATGAATCAAATCACTTATTACCTCTGATTGATCATACTGAAATATATCGGTGATTGTCAGCCAATAAAATCTGAGTCCACCTCTGTGTGTGAAGAAAAGTTTATTTTCTACTTTTTCATTCGGCTTGGCCTCAGTTTTGTTTGAAAACTCGTTTTTTACTTATTTTATTTTCTGCCTTTTTCACGTTAACTAAATTGTTATTACGTGCTGCATGGAGATATTTTAAAACAATTTTATGACGGCTGAAAAGGCACTGATTTACTGAATTTTCCCAATTTTCCATGCTTTCCACAGACTTTTCCTATTACTATGAATTTTTTTTAAAAATTTACATGAATTTTCCTCGATTTTTCATGCACGTTTTCATGATTGTTGAAGAGAAAGTATTGATGCCAGTAGGACGGAAAAAAAATGATTCCGCATAGCTTATAAAACTGTTTTGTCGGAAAAATTTTCCGGAAAAGTCAGAAAATTCCGGAAATTTTCGAAAAATTCTGCATTTTTCCTGTAACAGATCGATGAAAACTTTTTCGATGATTTTACCGCTTTTCCGGGTTTTCCATGGAGTTTTCCACAAAAGCAACTCATGCAACTCATTTGGCTTTACAACTTTGTCTTTGGTTGCAAAACGCTCAAACGCTTCCTTGGTCGGAAAAACTCCGAAAAAGCGTTTTATATGAATTTTCCTAGATTTTTCTGCAAGCTTTCACCATTGTCGGAGAGAAAGTAATGATGCCAGTTGATAGGGAACTTGGTCCTACATAATTTAGAAAACTTTTTTACCGGAAAATTTTCCGGAAAAGTCGGAAAATTCCAGAATTTTTTTTCGGAAAAATCGGAAAACTCTGCATTTTTCTGAAACGGTTTTATCACTAATCAAATTTTTATCAAATATTCAAATGATTTTTCCCGATTTTCCTGGTTTTCCATGGAAATTTCCGGTTCAAGTTTTGATAGAGTCAATTGTCACGCGACATGAACCTGTGTGCCAAATTTCAGCTAGCTGTGATGACGCAAAGTGGGTCTACGAGAGTGTCGAAAATAGTAAAAAAGAAATATATATATATACAGAAAGGCAAATTCGTGTACGAGTTAAAGGGACGAGCTGGCCTCAAAAATGAAAAAAAAATTGAGAAAAATAGAAAACAAAAATTTTATTTAAAAAATTTAAAAAACCAGATTCATTCGAAACGAATTGAACCTGTATTCGCCTGCAATCAGCCCATTGAAAAGTAAAAAGGAAGAATTTTTTTTCTATTGTTCTAAATTTTTTTCATTTTTTCATTTCTTTTCTTTGTCTTTTTTCATTTGTTTTTCAAGTCACTCAATTTCGCTATTTGGGACCTGTTGATGAGTCAATCCAAGACTTGAACTTGTCACCAAAAACATAATGAATTGTGTGATGAAATAACAAATTAAAAAGATTTTGTAGCTTTTGCTATATACCGGAGAATCCAAATAAATTCCTTCTTGAACAAAAACAAAATGATAAAAATTCAAAATGTCAGAAATGTCAAAATGCCCATCTTACCACACATATGGGGCAAGACGGGCTGCTAATGGAATGGGATAAAATGGGGTATAAAGAAATAAAGTAATATTCTAGTACTTTAGTGGAACATTTATCTGGTACACAAAACGCATAGACGTGAGTCGCATTCCGGTCATCATCGTCTACACCTGCGCAGCTATAATGGGCCGATTTTTGCAACTAAGAACATTATCTAACCCTTAACTGACTGAAGCTAACGTATAAGGATGGGGTATTAGCATGGGGTATTACTACATAGTTTCTTCTTCACTGTCTGAAGAGTTGGGTACGGGATCCAGAAAGATAAAATCCAGAAACGCAAAATCCAGAAAAGACAAGATTCATAAGTGATAAAATCGTGAAGCGATAAAATCCAGAAAAGATACTCGCCCGCGCTAATATCTTTTTGCTGGATTTCCTATCAAGAATTCTTGATGATTACATTCAGGATGAAGTACTCAATCATATGAAATTAAAATAATTTATATATTTGTTGAATATAATGAGGTATAACACTTTTTACAATGTCCGAATATGTACTTTGTCGCTTCTTAATTTTGTCAGTTCTCACTAATCTCATTTTTGGATTTTTTTCAATTTTTCTGAATTTTGTACCTTCTGATGCCCTCTAGCCTGTATGCCGTATCTTCCCCTAATACAAATTCCTATCTATTTACCTTATCTACTATAAGTGCAGTAACAGCTTTACTGCTAAAGAAGTTAAATTACTATAAATAAGTCCGACACTTTTGCCACCTCGAAGAGTTTTACTTGAACTATAAATTGATTAAAAATGAATTTGATCGCTCAACCGCATATTTCTACTGCCCACTAAAATTTAACTAAAATCGCGACGGACAAAAGATATTTTCTAACACCATGCTATAAATTCGCTTGATTCGCATGCATCACTTAGTCTTTTGAAATTTTCTTAAAAACTTTGATCATCAATTTCCGAGTGAATTGTTACAATATTGTCAGAAATATTTCAGACAAACCATCCATCCGGAGAGACCAATATCGAAATTATTCGAATTTAAGTCGAAGAATTGGAATTGAGCCGTAAAAATATTTTCCACAACATGCGACCTCATTTATGGATAGTTTCATAGTTTTGTCGTAAAACTTTGGAAAGCTTTCGAGTTTGAGAACTTTTATCGAGTGTTCATTGGTTATTCATTTTTTATGGCTATGGCTAGTGGTTGATACATTCACACAGAGGAGTAAGAAATTATAGCACTTTTCTGTTCCAGATGCAGCAGATGATCAAGGCTAGTTAGCTGTGTGTGAAGAGACATATATATATATATATTTATATGTAGGCAGTCATGTACTTGTAGCCGATGACAGTATAATTTTATTACAATTTCTCTTAGGAAAGGCATTTTTATTTTCGCCCTCTCATCTGTAACTACATCGATACCTCGTTATCATTTATATGTCTACTTTCGCTCGTCTAGAAATTTGGGAAGAACATCAAATTTAAAAGAAATAAACGCGATAAGGGGAAGAGTCATTTTCAATGGCTTTTTATGGTTATTTGAGTCATATAGAATCATATAGCGAATGTTTACAAACTCTTCCTTAATTTCGGTAACAGAACGCGGATCAGCAGGGCCAGGAGTTCTTCCATTTGGTGTTCCGTATGTAAACTGTCTTAGTATCTCTGTGGGGAATAGCTATAAATTCATAAAAGCTGTGTACCATATGATTTATGACTTAATACTGTTAAAATGATATTTGCTCTTCGGATGTTGGAATAAAAGCATTAAGGACGGCGCATTCACAAGATTCCGTTGTATACATAAGTAGCCTTCACTAAATCTCTCCTGTTCTCGACCTTTACTGAATTTCTGAGTGGATACAGCAACAGCACAAATATACCTACCTATCGCAATAGAAATTTTTTTAATATTAAAGTTCTAAAATTCAAGAGTCAGATATGTTCGTTAACAGTGTTATGAGAGAGGGTGGGGGGTAGAGCGTTATTAGAGAAAAGCAGGTGGTAATTATTATTAAGACAAAAGTTATGATGTCTAATGATGATTACATCCACTCGACCTACCTTTCTGATTTTGAAAATTAAATATTGCGTGCGAATTTGTCATTACTCAACGAAATTTTATCGTTGTTGTCACTGTTGAAATGTCCTTCACGCCCTAAAAAAATATTTCGGAAAAGTTGTCAAATTAAAATGCCCTTTTTTTATGTCGAATTAAGAAAGCTTGAAACAATTACCCAAATATATGAGAATTCTGTTTCAAAGAAGAAAAGTTACTTATCTAAAATTTACAACAATCTTCAATCCTTTTATTGATTTTCCTGAAAGCCTTTTATCTGTAGGTATATAGGCATGGAAGTGCAGATTACATAGATTGGCGATGGCGGGTGGGGGGTGGGGGGGGGGGCTTTTCATAAATTATTAAAGCTCTCCCCTATGGATTATGTAGATATCCAAATATCACTTCAGGGGCTTTAGGGGATATATAAATTTTTGTTGTTTTCCTTTCTTTTCTTGCGTTTTTGAAAGAAGACACTAATGAATTGAAAAAAAATATCTGAAAGGATAACCTAAGTTGTTTTTTACGGAAACGGATGCCAAAATTCTAAAATATAATCCTGATGATGTAAAATCCTGAAAATACAAGATTCCCAAAAAATTTATAAATTCTAAATATTTCATCAAAAATACGTGGACTTCATTTATGTAAAATATTCCTTTTGCAAGAATAAGAGGATCTCGACAGTATTTTGAAATTTATAATTTCGAACATTTTATACTGACACATTTCGCAAGTCAAAATATCGAAAATAGAACTTTTAAGATTTTTTTCTCGAATTAGAGATTATTACAATTTCAAAGAAATATTGATTTCGATATTTTTAGAGATTTTATGTTTAGAATATAGTGGCCACTTCCTCAGAAGCATTGTGTTAACTCTTCACAGGTGGTGTTAGAGTAAAGTAAAAGCTAAAGAGAAGACAATATCCATTTGTCTGTGTGAACTACAATTTGCGAAAGTTCATCTGTAAGCTTGCATCCAATTGCAATAGTTTATCTTGGAAAAGCTTCGATCTACTTTAATATGATTTTAAAGCAAATTGTACACTGAGGCAGCACTGTATCAAGACTAGTAACTAACTTTATCATATGATAGAAACGCGCATGTTGTAATTATAATGATTCCCCCCAAGTAACAATTTTTCCAATTGTTGGTGACTGAAAGTGATGGGTTGTTTTATAAGGGGTATATAATGGTTACTCGGTTATATAAGACTTTCAGTGGTTATATAGAGTTTTATAATATTACCAATTGGTGTCGTAGTTATATTAGAGTTTTTTATGTTAACAAAAGGTTATCGTGGAAGTAAGTTACTAAAGGTTTTATAAGTTGGTAATGGAAATGTTTCAATCACCGGTCTATATAACTTAGAGTAACCATTACTAGAAGGTATATAAGAAAGTTTTATAACTGTTTTCGTCTCCACGTTATTTAACTTACTGGTAAAAAGTGTTTATTGCAGTATCCGTGGTTACCCTTATATAACTCGACAACATTCAGCAATTATTTTTGGTGGACCTTTAGTAACTACGGTGATCTTTATAAAAACAAATTACTTCTTGTGTCGAATGGAGCCATTATAAAACTGTTTTTATTTATATAACATAATATAACCAAAGGGTATATAAGAACACTAACGTCTGTGTTTTGTGACTATAAGATATATAACATTACCAAAGATACATATTATGACTAAAGGTTATATAAGGACCATTTTCGAGGCATGGTAGGTCTTTTAGTTTATATAATATTTCTAGAAGTTTTATAAGGGTCACTCAGTTTATATAAAACTACTTGAAGATTTATAATGGTAATTTATTCATTTAAGTACAAGCCGCCATTTTTTCATCTGTCCATTGTAGATAAAAAAGAAAATGTCGGTTAAGCCAATTTTTTTAAATTGCAGATATATGGTTTCCGTTTTATTTTTATATGAAGAAAATACATCTTTTAAGGTAGGTACATAACATTTCTAAATTATGTTGTGTAATTTTTGTGAATTAATATCACCTAAGTGAAAATTTTAAATTTTGTCATATTTAATTAAAATTATTAAAAATTGCTTATTTTTGGAGGGGTCTGTATTTTTTAGAAGTATCTATGATGATAAGTTCACAGTAAAATTTTAATTGCAGCTGAATTTCACCACGTACATACCGAAAAAATTTAAAAATATTAAACCCTTACATTATAAAAATACAATCCAGAAAAATATTGAAATTTTATGGCAAGATAAGTTTCGTAAATATTTGCATTATATTGTTTTATAAGGGTAACGAAAAGTAATTTCCCTAACATTTCAATCACTAAAAGTAATCAGTCTGAGAAAATGTTAAGCGTTATTGAAATGTTACCATCACCATTATAAACAAAGTTTATAAAGGTAACTGAAACATAACTGCAACCACGGCTATGACCAAATTAATTAATCGAGAGCACCATGGGTTATATAAGGGTTATATAATAAGTTACAATAAGGTAACCAGAATATTTTTGTTACTCATTTGATAAAACTTTTAGTGATATAACTTTACCTAAATCAAGTCACTGTAACCTTTATATAATCCTCCATTTAGGATCCTTAAGGGGCTTATAGTGGTTACAAAGAGGTTTCAAGTACTAGTCTATATAACTCAAGTTATATAATTTGGTAATGGAAACCTCACCGTTACTACTATATAAAAAAAATTGTTTCTATTATATACCAAAAGCTAAAAAACAAACTTCTATCATCTTGTGCAAATTCTATTTGGACGGCATATGGAATTAGAAATAGATTTAGAATTAGAATTATATTTATTCGGGCCACTCTACACGAAATATAGATATCTTATCTGTTTATAAGTACCTTAATGAAACGGAAAACTAAAATAGCCTAGAAAGAGATGACAATATTACATAATTACATTTTAAATAAAAAAAAACTACGAAAAAGAAATGAAAAAGCTAATTACATAAGATAAAGAAAAATTCAAAACATCAGAATAACGGACTTTTAGATACTAAAGAATTAAAAAAAAAATTTAAAATTCTTCGTAAATGGAAACCAAACTTGAATAAAAAATTCAATCAGCTAAGAAATGAGTATAGAAAATATAACAACAACAAAAAAAACGGGGCGGGGGGGTAAATAAATAAGAACACACAAAAATACTCAACAATGCAAAACTATAAATGCAGACCTTACACCGTAAAGTCTTCTTTCATTACCCTGTCATTACTCTATAATTAAAAATGGAAGCATGTGTTTCAGTACTATCAATTCATTGAACGAGTGATTTATTTGTCTTGTGTAAAATTTTTTAATGCACCCTCGCCGAAATGTTTGCACTGATAATTTTAACATTAAGTACAATGTGAAGTTTTAAACGGCGACGGTGGATGAAGAACTGGCTTCAAAACTGTGAAAAGTATTCCAGAGATATTAGTTTTACGGAAGCGGAAGACTAAAAAAACTATTTTCGCATGAATGAAGTCACAATTAATAAATCACTGCGAATGGTGAAACCATTTTTACTGAGAAAGGACACTATTAAAGAGACAATTTACCAGTGAATGAAACATTAGCAATAACTCTGAGGTACTACTTACCCACACGAAGAAACTTTGAAGATCTCAAGTTTTCATCTGTAATGTCATCATCTTCAATAAGTAACCAGAAAATTGTGCAGCGGTTATATAGCACTCAGATTACTCTGATTTAAAATTCTCAAATACGTGGAGTTTTATTTGAAAATACAGTCTGTATATGACCTGAGTGTTTTGTCTGAATCAGATTTTTATTCACTATTAATTCTTAGATTTTTATTCCATCTCTGCTCTATTTAACACTAGAGCATGTTACGGCTGATGTGTATTGGTCGTCATCCACAACAGGACTTAGAAGTGCTTTCAACTAAATGAGAAGATCACCAGCCACTTACTATTTTAAATGGTTTTTCTTTACTTCTCTCAAAATGTAACTCAAGGAAACAATTTGTTTCTCGCACTTATTTCGATATTTATTGAAATTAAAAAACAGAAGCACAATAATTTAGTATAAAAGATCTTTTGATTGGGACATTTCTCTCGAATATTCTTTCTCTTGATGAATCAAATCACTTATTACCTCTGATTGATCATACTGAAATATATCTGTGATTGTCAGCGAATAATATCTGAGTCCACCTCTGTGTGTGAAGAAAAGTTTATTTTCTACTTTTTCATGCGGCTTGGCCTCAGTTTTGTTTGAAAACTCGTTTTTTACTTATTTTATTCACGGTAACTAAATTGTTATTACGTGCTGCATGGAGATATTTTAAAACAATTATTACGTCATGTTTGGTGCCGATCCGAAAACAATAATTTTTCGAGTATCAAATTGTTGAAGTACTGCCACGGTTTTCTGAAATTCAAATTATGTTTTAAACAGTGCTTTTTAGCCGTATTCCAACTTGATCCCATATAACATAAATTTTCCCGATTTTCCATGTTTTCCACAGACTTTTCTTATTACTATGAATTTTTTTTAAAAAGTTACATGAATTTTCCTCAATTTTTCATGATTGTTGAAGAGAAAGTATTGATGCCAGTAGGACGGAAAAAAATGATTCGGCATAACTTACAAAACTTTTTTGTCGGAAAATTTTCCGGAAGGAAAAGTCGGAAAATTCTGGAAATTTTCGGAAAATTTTCCAGAAAAATTGGAAAATTCTACATTTTTCCACGAAACAGATCATTTCGATGAAAATTTGTCCGATGATTTTCCCGCTTTTCCGGGTTTTCCACGAAGTTTTCCACAAATGCCAACTTTATGCAACTCCTTTCGCTCTACAACTTTGTCTTAGGTTTCAAAACGCTCAAACGCTTCCTTGGTCTGAAAAACTCTGGAAAAGCGTTTTACATGAATTTTCCTCGATTTTTTCTGCAAGTTTTCACCATTGTCGGAGAGAAAGTAATGATGCCAGTTGATAGGGAACTTGATCCTGCATAATTTAGAAAGCTTTTTTACCGGAAAATTTTCCGGAAATGTCGGAAAATTCCGGAAATTTTTATCAGGAAAAATCGGAAAACTCTGAATTTTTCCTGAAACGGATTTATCACTAATCAAATTTGTACCAAATTTTCAAATAATGTTTCCCGATTTTCCGGGTTTTCCATGGAAATTTCTGGTTCAAATTTTGATAGATTCAATTGTCACGCGACATGAACCTGCGTGCCAAATTTCAGCTCGCGAAAAGTGGGTCTACGAGAGTATCGAAAATAGTAAAGAAATATATAGACAAATTCGTGTACGAGTTAAAGGTAAGGGCTGGCCTCAAAAATTCAAGTTATATTATAGTACAATAATTTTATAATTTTACTGAAGCACAATAATATTAAGAATCACAAAAGTTGTATTAAGTTCGATAATTTTCCTTTTTGTACTCCCGACTTCAAAACTTGACCAAAAACTGCATAACTTCAAAAGTTGACCAAAACTGCCTGACTGTCCATTCTTCTCATTACTTTTTTTATTGAAGCATATATTGATATCTTAGCGCTAACACCCCCTAATTACCTATCATTGCTGAATATCGCTTAAAGTCATTGGCACATCATTCATACATAGTAATATAGAGGAAACGGCTTATGTACAAGCGAAGTGCATTCGCCTCAAGTGCAGAAGACCCGGCTGCTGATTAAGCTTTTTGGCTATTTCATATATGTAATTTGATGGGGTCAATGAATAATGCGACAGCAATTATTGATTGCAAAATTAATGTAAGTCGCCAGCTTTTGCAATTTTCAATGGGGAAGAAAGCAATTTATTGCGTTCTTAAGGTTTTTGCCCCAAAAGCCATGTTATGCATCTTTATGAAAGTAATGAGTGCATCCAGCAACTCATTACAAGCACACGTGACCCCACTTGATTAATGGGAGCTCCCGTGGGGGACATGCGTACCCCATTGTTAAAGTGTTTTTCCTCATTCAAACAGTGCGTGGTCAATAAAAGAGTGTTAATGATTATAAAAGAGGAAATTTATTGCAGTTATTTAAAATAACAAAAGTTTTTAAAACTTTCTTATATACTAACGAGAACATTAACGAAAAATATCAAATGAATCTTTTTGAAATTCAATTAGTCTTACTAGAAATGAAACAAACTGGTTCATAGACATTATTTTCGTTATTTCTTTTTATTTACAGTCGGGGCACATAACAATTTGATGATCACTCGTTGTTGGTATTAAAATTCGGAGTTCTATAAAACGGAGAAAAGGAATGTTCTTATTTTGGTACCAAACGAATTATTTATACTGCTTAGCCGTAGGCCATAAACAACCTTGTAGTTATCGTATGGTCAGCTCCTGTAAATATCACTGTTTTGCATGTCTCTAGCATTTGTTCTGTTTATTACGTTGAGCAATTAGTGAAGATTGGTAGTTTTTGTACATTTTTACCGGCATAAGAAGTATTCCTTTTTCTCATGGATCTTTGCGTTAATTTACCCACAGCGGAGAAAAGACTGACATCGCAGTGTAAGCACCCCGGCTGTCGTTGTTTTATTTTTTTATTATTCTTTATAACTAAACTCATACTAAACTAAAAAATAAAAGCAATTAGGAAAATATTAACAATATTTATTACCTTTTGAAAATTATTACAATCACACGCCGATCATATATAACCATTACGCCATTAAACATATAAAAATATCGAAATATGAAAAGCCAACTTATGTAACCATTTAATTCATTTTTCTTTCCGAGAATTTAAGCGTATTCGCAAAAAAACAGAAGTGACTTTGTATACAAGTCTCAGAATAAGAATTCATATTTTAATCAATTTAATACATAAAAGTGTCCAGATTAAAAAATTTGGAAGTTGAAATTAATTTCGGTTGTTTTAATTTAATCAAATAATTTTTTTTCCAACCAATAATAATTACAAAAGTCACGTTTACTTAGAGAGCTGAATTTTAGCTAAAAAACATTGATTCCAATTACAAATTCCAATTCGTTAATTCCGTCGTAAGATTGCCATTCCGAAATTCCTTTTTTTCATATTGGGACACATCCTCAGAACCCGTCGACGTAGAGAGCTGAATTTTTGTATATAACGTTTAAAAAAAAAAAAAAATAGGAAATGCAATTTCAACAATGACCCACTTAGTATACCCTATTAGATTTTATCTAGAGTATAACAACTAAAAAAGCTAATATTGCTCTAAGACCAATTCCTATGATACTCTCGATGAATGCGCGTATGAAATTTCGTATGGGCACCCATTTGAGCAATTTTGATTTTAGCAGTGGATTTTCGCATATATCTCTAGAACGGTTCGTCGGACAGAAAAAATGATTATAAGCAATTTTATAGGACTTCATATTCTGAAGAAGTTTTTAGTACAATAGAAATGTTTAGGACTGATCGTTTTCACACTATCCGTAAAATCAAAATAACTTTTAATTTTATGTGTGGGTGTCCAATCCATTTTTCTCTACTAGCATTACTTCTGTGCGTTACAAACGGAATGACAAACTTAGTATGCCCTTTAGATTTCATCTAGGGCAGAGCTGTCCAATCCGCGGATCACGGGCCGCATGCTGCCCGCGAGGGGACTTTATTCGACATATATTATTTCATGAAACGTTAAATATTATCACAAATAAGTACATATACAGATGAAGAAGGCGTATCAGAAAAATAAAAACCTTATCAACATTTCTGGTATCCAAGTTAGTTAGCTACGATAAAAATTGTAGCTAAGAAATGTTCCTAATGTTCAGGCACACACCCAAGTTTCTATCTTTTACCAGAGCAATGCAATCCTTCGGTCCAATATAAAATCAACGAGGCTTCGATCTGATGTAGGGAAGCCCTCAATTTTTTCTTAGAAATTTAATGGACTTTTTTTCTTGGAACTTATAAGTATTTTTGGAGGCCTACAGTTTTTATGAACGTAGTCGCGTAATTATGCAATAATGTAATACACACAACTTTAATCTCAAATCTTATCGAAATTAAATCGATCTTCCTTGCATCAACTCCTTAGCATGCCCGGCGACGATATGATCACCTTCCGACCTCAATTAGTTGAGTTTTTGTCCTCGTACCGCACTTTCTTCATAACCCCCTCCACAGGGTAAAACCAGATACTTCGTATGAAGGGTGGCTCCTCTGACTTACTCGGACATGATCACTCTTTTTCAAGTAAGTCAATAGCGGTGATATCATCAATGCTAAGGAGAAGATCTTTGCCAGATCTAAATTACCTATTATGAGTCACGGGATTTCAACTCATTTGTTACATTAAGAAGTTTTTTTTTAGAAATATACAGAAAATGTTTCAATAACATTTTTATTCGCCATCAAATAATACACACCTACGTCATCTGCTTGTCACGAAGATGCAAGGGAAGACAAGCGTCCAAACTGTTCTGGGTTTTCATGAAATACCCAAGGACTGGGGAGTGCTTTCTACAGAGAAGATCACCAGTCCCAATTTTATTTGTTTAAACACTTTTGTAACTTTTGTACACTATGTATGAACTTTATTAATCAACTTTGTACACTTAATACAACAAATTTTTATTTAACTTTTAGACTTTCTTTTTCTAGAGATCTGAAGGCCTTACCTCTGGTAGGGGGACTCTTCAGATCACTTTTAAAGTTAGGAAAACTCTGCTTGTTCCTAGCAACATCAACTGAATTTATTTAAGTTCTCCCTCCATCGATTTATTGAAAAAATTCAAAGTAAAAATCTATCGGCCAATCAATTTCTTCGATAAGTCAAAACGATGCTATTCTCAGCAAGAATCGGTTTAAGGGGAAAAGTGATTAAATCGTATGAGTTCAAGTACTTTGAACTCATCACAAAAAACGTAAATCGCTTGCGTCGGCATTATTGGTTTTCGTGACAAAAATATTTTAAAATCGCATAATTCATATGCGTTCAAGTACTTTAAACTCATCGCGAGGAAATTGTTTACGTTGGCGTAAATAATTTAGAAGGTGAAATCCGAGATACTAACATTTGCTTTGGAGAAATTTTGTGAGAAAAAGTAACCAAGATAATTTAGGAAAGAAATTTATTGGTTTCATGCTAGTGCGATGCATGTTTTAGGATTTTAATGCTAGTGAGATGAAAATGTTTTGAATTTCAGGGTAATTAACAGATAACGCCAACGAGGGATGTTAATGATGTCACGTGAAGTAACTAGGGTGTAAGGTGACGCGTATAGCGAGCACTTACAACAAAACTTCAAAATGTTTTTCTCCGAAAACCAATGAACGGTCGTAAAATGTTCGCGACAACGGCTGTTGAAGCTGTTCATAATTCTGTTGTAAAATATGGAGGATTCGGAAAGTGTTCCTGCATTGTGACAGCTATGACGGGAACACAAACCGGCTTTTGTGGACTATTAAAGCAAAACCATATCAACTGCCCAACATTGCATAATACACCAAGAAGCACTCTGTGGAAAAAAATGTACGTCAAGCCAATGCTATGAAGGTATAACATTATAAGAGGTGGTAATAGATCTCTGACACATCGTAAATTTCTTGATTTCTTGAATTACATGGATGCTGCATATGGTGACTTAATCCTCCATTCAGATATCCGTTGGTTGAGTGCCGGAAAAAGCTTAACACGTTTTTTGCTCTTCGGAAAGAAATACCAATATTTATTAAAAATTAAGTGAAATCTGATACACAACAACTTGAGGATCAAGTGCAGGATCCCATATTTTTATCAGACCTTGCATTTTTAACTGACATGACTAGTCACTTGAACGAGCTCAACTTAAAACTGCAGGGTAATGGTAAAAATATTGCAAGCTAAAAGTTAAAGTTTTAAAAGAAAGTTGCAGCTATTCAAATCCACATATATCAATAGCGATTTTACTTTTTTCCCAGTTGCAAGGAACATTTTGAGGAAATGAAAAATTTTGAGGGAACATCATTTTCATCTCATGTAGAGTATATTGAAGATATAATCAATGATTTGAAGAACGATATTTCGATTTTGAAAATTTTGAACAAGATATTTAACTTTTTAGTCAACCTTTAACTATTGATATTACAAACGTAAAATCCGATTTGCAGTTAGAGTTGTGTGGTTTGCAAACAGATCCCTTGTTTAGTAGCAAATGTGAAACAGGCGAAGAATTTTTTTTAAATTATTACCAGAAGGAAGGTAATCTAAATTGCGAGACCTTGGTCTTAGAATGGGGTCAATACTCGGCAGTACTTCTTTTTGTGAAAGTACCTTTTCAACAATGACATTTATGAAATCTAAATATAGAAGTTCAATGACGGACACATCGTTATTAAATTTACTCCGTCTGGCTACTACAAACATTCAAATTGATATAGCTACATTAGTAAAAGAATCAGAGTTACAGCAAAATTCTCATTGAAATACACAATTTTGTTAATATTGTCTAGTATTTCAATAAAATATAGTTAAACAGTTTTTTTTTTGGGTGCGGCCCGCGGAAAATTTTTATTTTCATATTACGGTCCTCGGATTCCTAGAGGTTGGACAGCCCTGATCTAGGGTATAAAAATGGAATAAATCGGGAACCCCTTCTTGATGTTGGCATACAAAACTTTACAATTTCACTTTATTTCACATTTATTTTTATCTGAGGTTTTAGACCAATTTTCTCTTCCTCTTGGCAAATTTTGAATTTTCTAAGGTCGTGAAAATTTTCAATTGATTTATTTTTGTGTGCCTTAAATTCAATTCGAGAAATGTTTGAAATTTTTTTCTAACTTTCACATACGTTTTTAAAAATTTAGGAAAGGAGCTATTAGAAATTTAAATTTCAATAATAATATTTAGGTAAAAAATTCGCCATATTTTGGATTTTGAAATTTTTGCAATGGATTCTTTTTGGAAAGTGCTAGTCATCATCTTTATAAACCCAAACCTTCCATTTGAATATCCTGTAACGGATTTATGGTGGGATGGCTGCGGATAGTTCGCCGGATCAAGGTTTCTAAAATTGAAAATCTTTTAGCTACAATATAATAATAATTTCTTTATTAAACGAATAGCCTATAACTTACAATGCCAATCATATACTATGCTAGGTTAAGTTCTATAAGGCCTATGATGTGTACCATATACTAGTCTAGTTTTAATAATATTTTACCACTAAGACCTGAGAGGGAGACGGGCAGTTTTTCAAAAGGCTTGGTTGTCGGATACGGGGATTCTTCACACGACGACGTATCAAATGTAAGAATGAAATAGCTTAGTTCGACTAGTTCTAACAGAGACCGATGGTACGGGGATTTCTCACACGACGTACCAGCGCAATGTCAAGGGCGAAATATTTCTCGCGGACTTCAACGCGGGATTTTAGGAAAGACACGGGGATTATTTCACCCGACATGTCAGGTTTGATAGTACGGGAATTTCGCACGCCACTAGTACTCTAGTAAAATAGTCTGTCTTGCTTGGTTGAGCTCGCAGATCAGACTGAATTCTGTGGCCGACTGGTGCGCTCTATATAGCCGGGGCCAGAGCTTCTCAGTGGCTGATGCTTCTACTGGAGCAAGTTGTGTATGAACAGAAAAGCTTTCTACCACACCCACAGCTCTTTTGGAAAGCTTTTTTTGTACATGCAGCTGATAACTGTAGCAGGTTGTTCGCATGCCCCAACAGCGTGGTAACTTGAACTTAAGTTCAAGTTGTAATTAGATATTTCCAGTGGTGGACCAAAAAAAATTATTTACTTTAGCCTGAAATTTGTAGCTTCGTTACAATCTATTAATTTTTGGGAACAAAATATATTTCCATACACGTATTTTGTGAATTCAAAAATATATTTCGAGATAGTGGACAATGGAGGGGCAACGACTCTCTTTTTTAACCCATCTATTCCCCAATACAAATATTTATCCCCAGGATCTTATGTCTGGTATCAGTTATCTTTATCATATTCATTTTATCGAAATTCGCTAAACAATTCTCTATAAATTTATATCAATCCACCAAAAAAGCCATTTCTTGATATTACAACCTTTGTAAGTTTTCTTATGCTTAAAAGTTCTTGACCTTCATGAAAAATGAAACGTAAACTAATTATAGCAAACGAATACATTTTTATGCATTTTGTGTAAGATACTTTTCTGTACTCAAGTTCTAGTTACCTTTGGAATTGTTGTTTCCTGTTTCGAATAGAAAAGTAACTCTATACTTCTTCGTCTTTCTTCGTTATCAACCAGCTATACTTTCACTGACTATTTTTATCTAAAAGATTCATCCAGACAGAAATGAGGATGCGATTACTTGCCCTATTTCCTCTCACGTCGGTGCTCAGTACAGCAAAATTGCTTCATTGCCTGGGTTGCAACTTTTATGTTTCTGGTTCCTGAAGATGTCTTGCAGGCAAGTTATTCTCTTGATATTTGTGAAGAGTTAATTCCTAATTGCCGTTTTGACTTTTAAGATTACATAAAAAGAAACCTGGTCAATGAGATATCTGTCTACTATATAAATGTAATAGAATGAAGTCTCTAAGACTGGGATCATCTGTACGGCTGTTCGTAGTCTTGTTTCAACCCTTGTGGCTTTATGAGAGGATTTCTAACGCTGAACTATTTTACGTACATGCCTCAATATTTTTGGCTTTTTACAGCTGGCATCATTTCTTTTGAATAATCGCAATTAAGTTCTAGCTTGAATGACCTTGGCAGACTTCAGAATTTATTGTTTGGCACTGATTCCCGTAGTATCTTGGTTTGAGGAGATTATTTGCCCTTTTGGTTCCTAAGACGAGCCATTATTACTTTTAACTTCATGCAGCTCTTCATTTCCATATGGATTTTTATTTAAAAAAAAAAGGTTAAATTAAATAATATTCCTCCAAGGACATTTCCTAATGACATTTTTGAGACCCAAACATAATTTCAGTTAGATATGTGCCAGATGTGCCCCCCCCTCGCAAATTTGACATTGAACAAAAAATCTTAAAGGAAATCAATAATGTTGTCATTCTTAAGGAAAAATTCAACTAGAACATTTTTTTCCGGGGGCAAACTACGGCAGACGTGACTTTGATTAGACATCTGATTTAAATCTCATTCCCCGAAACC
>OZ005744.1:192706152-192815943 GCA_963930735.1 Dioctria linearis | reverse complement strand
GTGTGGGTATTTTGCGTGTTGATATACTTTAATATTTGATAATATTCTTTATGGATGGCTTCCGAGTCAAGTCTTATGTTGACCAGGTTGTGTTTGTTTGTGTATATGTGGCAGGCTTCCTTAATTTCTCTTCTCACTCTGTTGTTTTCATTGGCAATGATCGTAGCATCATCAAACTCAAAAACATGACCTGTTTCAAGGGAATGCGTAACCAATGCTGAGTGCGGGGTTTTTTCTCTATATATTTTGTATGTTGCGATAGGCGGGTTTTTAATTTTTTAGATGTTTGACCAATATATGCTGCTGGACAGTTGTCACAATTAACTTCGAAAACTACTCTGCTTTTTTCAGAAATTTTTATTTTATCTTTTGTTCTGGTGTAAATGTTGTTGAGTCTGTGGATGGGTTTAAATGTTATATTTAATTTGTTGTCTTATTTCATAGGCTATTGGATATATGTAAGGAATTGAGTTGAATATTTTTTGTATATGTTTATAAGTACCTTAATGAAACGGAAAACTAAATATTGAGGCTTAAAACCAAAAAAGCCTAAAAATAGATGACAATATTAAATATCTACATTTTAAATAAACAAAAACTACAAAAAAAGAAATGAAAAAGCTAATCACATAACGACAAAGAAAAATTCAAAAACACCAGAATCACGGACTTTTAGATACTAAAGAATTAAAAAAAAATTAAAAATACTTCGTAAATGGAAACCAAACTTAAATAAAAAATTCAATCAGCTAAGAAATGAGTAAAGAAAATATAACAACAACAAAAAAAGAACGGGGCGGGGGGGTAAATAAATAAGAACACACAAAAATACTCAACAATGCAAAACTATAAATGCAGACCTTACACCGTAAAGTCTTCTTTCATTACCCTGTCATTACTCTATAATTAAAAATGGAAGCATGTGTTTCAGTACCTATCAATTCATTGAACGAGTGATTTATTTGTCTTGTGTAAAATTTTTTAATGCACCCTCGCCGAAAAGTTTGCATTGATAATTTTAACATTAAGTACAATGTGAAGTTTTAAACGGCGACGGTGGATGAAGAACTGGCTTCAAAACCGTGAGAAGTATTCCAGAGATATTAGTTTTACGGAAGCGGAAGACTACAGAAACTATTTTCGCAATGAATGAAGTCACAATTAATAAATCACTACGAGTGGTGAAACTATTACACTATTAAGGAGAGAATTTACCAATGAATGAAAGATTAGCAATAACTCTGAGGTACTACTTACCCACACGAAGAAACTTTGAAGATCTCAAGTTTTCATCTATAATGTCATCATCTTCAATAAGTAACCAGAAAATTGTGCAGCGGTTATATAGTACTCAGATTACTCTGATTTCAAATATTCGAATACTTGGAGTTTTATTTGAAAATACAGTCTGTATATGACCTGAGTATTTTGTCTGAATCAGATTTTTATTCACTATTAATTCTTAGATTTTTATTCCATCTCTTCTCTATTTAACACTAGAGCATGTTACGGCTGATGTGTATTGGTCGTCATCCGCAACAGGACTAAGAAGTGCTTTCAACTAAATGAGAAGATCTCACCAGCCCCTTACTGTTTTAAATGGTTTTTCTTTACTTCTCTCAAAATTTAACTCAAGGAAACAATTTGTTTCTCGCACTTATTTCGATGTCTATTGAAATTAAAAAACAGAAGCACAATAATTTAGTATATAAGATCTTTTGATTGGGACATTTCTCTTGAATATTCGTTCTCTTCATGAATCAAATCACTTATTACCTCTGATTGATCATACTGAAATATATCTGTGATTGTCAGCGAATAAAATCTGAGTCCACCTCTGTGTGTGAAGAAAAGTTTATTTTCTACTTTTTCATGCGGCTTGGCCTCAGTTTTGTTTGAAAGCTCGTTTTTTACTTATTTTATTTTCTGCCTTTTTCACGTTAACTAAATTGTTATTACGTGCTACATGGAGATTTTTTAAAACAATTTTTAAGTTATGTTTGGTGCCGATCCGAAAACAACAATTTTACGAGTATGAAATCGTTGAAGTACTGCCATGGTTTTCTGAAATTCAAATTATGTTTTAAACAGTGCTCTTTAGCCGTATTCCAACTTGATCCCATATAACATAAATTTTCCCGATTTTCCATGTTTTCCACAGACTTTTCTTATTACTATGAATTTTTTTTAAAAAGTTACATGAATTTTCCTCAATTTTTCATGATTGTTGAAGAGAAAGTATTGATGCCAGTAGGACGGAAAAAAATGATTCGGCATAACTTACAAAGCTTTTTTGTCGGAAAATTTTCCGGAAGGAAAAGTCGGAAAATTCTGGAAATTTTCGGAAAATTTTCCAGAAAAATTGGAAAATTCTACATTTTTCCACGAAACAGATCATTTCGATGAAAATTTGTCCGATGATTTTCCCGCTTTTCCGGGTTTTCCACGAAGTTTTCCACAAATGCCAACTTTATGCAACTCATTTCGCTCTACAACTTTGTCTTAGGTTTCAAAACGCTCAAACGCTTCCTTGGTCTGAAAAACTCTGGAAAAGCGTTTTACATGAATTTTCCTCGATTTTTTCTGCAAGTTTTCACCATTGTCGGAGAGAAAGTAATGATGCCAGTTGATAGGGAACTTGATCCTGCATAATTTAGAAAGCTTTTTTACCGGAAAATTTTCCGGAAATGTCGGAAAATTCCGGAAATTTTTATCAGGAAAAATCGGAAAACTCTGAATTTTTCCTGAAACGGATTTATCACTAATCAAATTTGTACCAAATTTTCAAATAATGTTTCCCGATTTTCCGGGTTTTCCATGGAAATTTCTGGTTCAAATTTTGATAGATTCAATTGTCACGCGACATGAACCTGCGTGCCAAATTTCAGCTCGCGAAAAGTGGGTCTACGAGAGTATCGAAAATAGTAAAGAAATATATAGACAAATTCGTGTACGAGTTAAAGGTAAGGGCTGGCCTCAAAAATTCAAGTTATATTATAGTACAATAATTTTATAATTTTACTGAAGCACAATAATATTAAGAATCACAAAAGTTGTATTAAGTTCGATAATTTTTCTTTTTGTACTCCCGACTTCAGAGCTTGACCAAAAACTGCATAACTTCAAAGGTTGACCAAAACTGCCTGACTGTCCATTCTTCTCATTACTTTTTTTATTGAAGCATATATCGATATCTTAGCGCTAACACCCCCTAATTACCTATCATTGCTGAATATCGCTTAAAGTCATTGGCACATCATTCATACATAGTAATGTAGAGGAAACGGCTTATGTACAAGCGAAGTGCATTCGTCTCAAGTGCAGAAGACCCGGCTGCTGATTAAGCTTTTTGTCTATTTCATATATGTAATTTGATGGGGTCAGTGAATAATGCGACAGCAATTATTGATTGCAAAATTAATGTTAGTCGCCAGCTTTTGCAATTTTCAATGGGGAAGAAAGCAATTTATTGCGTTCATAAGGTTTTTGCCCCAAAAGCCATATTATGCATCTTTATGAAAGTAATGAGTGCATCCAGCAACTCATAACAAGCACACGCGACCCCACTTGATTAATGGGAGCTCCCGTGGGGGACATGCGTACCCCATTGTTAAAGTGTTTTTCCTCATTCAAACAGAGTGTGGTCAATAAAAGAGTGTTAATGATTATAAAAGAGGAAATTTATTGCAGTTATTTAAAATAACAAAAGTTTTTAAAACTTTCTTATATACTAACGAGAACATTAACGAAAAATATCAAATGAATCTTTTTGAAATTCAATTAGTCTTACTAGAAATGAAACAAACTGGTTCATAGACATTATTTTCGTTATTTCTTTTTATTTACAGTCGGGGTACATAACAATTTGATGATCAGTCGTTGTTGGTATTAAAATTCGGAGTTCTATAAAACGGAGAAAAGGAATGTTCTTATTTTGGTACCAAACGAATTATTTATACTGCTTAGCCGTAGGCCATAAACAACCTTGTAGTTATCGTATGGTCAGCTCCTGTAAATATCACTGTTTTGCGTGTCTCTAGCATTTGTTCTGTTTATTACGTTGAGCAATTAGTGAAGATTGGTAGTTTTTGTACATTTTTACCGGCATAAGAAGTATTCCTTTTTCTCATGAATCTTCGCGTTTAATTACACACAGCGGAGAAAAGACTGACATCGCACTGTAAGCACCTCGGCTCTCATTGTTTTATATTTTTATTATTCTTTATAACTAAACTAATACTATACTAAAAAGCAAAAGCAATTAGAAAAATATTAACAATATTTATTACCTTTGAAAATTACCACAATCATACGCGGTTCATATATAACCCTACGCCATTAAACATATAAAAATATCAAAATATGAAAAGCCAACTTATGTAACCATTTAATTAATTTTTCTTTCCGAGAATTTACGCTTATTCGCAAGAAACAGAAGTGACTTTGTATACAAGTCTCAGAATAAGAATTCATATTTTAATCAGTTCTATGTAATATTTAAAAGTGTCCAGATTAAAAAAGTTGGAAGTTGAAATTAATTTCGGTTATTTTAATTTATTCAAATAATTTTTTTTCCAACCAATAATAATTACAAAAGTCACGTTTACTTAGAGAGCTGAATTTTAGCTAAAAAACATTGATTCCAATTACAAATTCCAATTCGTTAATTCCGTCGTAAGATTGCCATTCCGAAATTCCTTTTCTCATATTGGGACACATCCTCAGAACCCGTCGACGTAGAGAGCTGAATTTTTGTATATAACGTTTTAAAAAAAAAAAAAATAGGAAATGCAAATTCAACAATGACCCACTTAGTATGCCCTATGAGATTTTATCTAGAGTATAACAAGTAAAAAAGCTAATATTGCTCTAAGACCAATTCCTATGATACCCTCGATGAATGCGCGTATGAAATTTCGTATGGGAACCCATTTGAGCAATTTTGATTTTAGCAGTGGATTTTCGCATATATTTCTAGAACGGTTCATCGGACAGAAAAAATGATTATAAGCAATTTTATAGGACTTCATATTCTGAAGAAGTTTTTAGTACAATAGAAATATTTAGGACTGATCGTTATCACACTATCCGTAAAAAAAACTAAATTTTTATATGGCGACAGCGATTTATTCCATTTTTACTTTTTTTTTTGCTATTACTATGAAAACCCCATGTACCGAATTTCAGCTCTCTATATCAACGCGTTCTACGGCAGTGTCCAAACATATAGTGGAAAATGAAATTTTTATATGGCAACCCCTTGAAGGAGTTGCCCGATTTAACTTATTTTCGAACTTAATTTTACTTGTTTTTTTTCTAAGTCCGCTTACAAAGTTTCAGCTCTCTAATTGAACGCGTTCTCGAGTAATCGTGTGCACGGATGGACAGACGGACATGCAATAATCAAAATAACTTTAAATTTTATGTGTGCCCAACCATTGCCTTTTTTATTACAGGCCGTGGCGATATCAAATGCAATGAGAAACGTGCTGTTTGAAAGCTTTTAGCATTGCGCATTATGGAAAAACAAACACGTTTCATGTTTAAAAATGTATGTAAAATAAACAACGCTTGTGGTGACGATAATTCTAACGCCTATTTATAGGTCAAAATGATTACTTTTAGGGGGAAAAACGTAATTGTAATTATTTGAACAAACTTACGAAGAGTTTGTGCAATTTCCTAAACTCTACCCAATTCGTTGTGAACTGAGAGTAAAACTTTCGGTGAACACGAAAGTTAGTTTTTAAACTTGAAGTCTATTTCCCCTGCAAATCATGAATATATGTAGTTTTCTAATGAATGACAACAACAAATGCATAATAATTAAACTTATCAATTAAATGTAATAATTAAATAATAATTAGTAATTACATTTCACTTGTTTGTTAGAATTTATCAAAACATTTATTTTAAGATTTTTACCATCAAATTGACATTCTCTGTATTTGAAAAATAGAACAGAGTACTCCTCGAATTGCAGCGAAAGCTTTTTTTTTTTCTTTCTGTTTTCGCTTCTAAGCAACTTTTCAAAATTACAGAATGCTATATTGGAGGTCAAAAAAAGTGAAAATTATTGTTTTGTGAAGTCCAACAAACAAATGTGATGCAATTGAAAGAAATTTAATTATTATATTAAAATCATACCTTTAATTTTATTAATGTATTTAAATTTTTCATTCAATAGAAAATCATATTCGTGATTTTCAGGGGAAAGAGACTTCAAACTTAACAAAGAACGCTCGACTTGAGCGAAAACTGTACTCTCATTACACAGCGAATTGGGTAGAGTTTAATAAAATGCAGAAACTCTTCGTAATTTTGTTCAAATAATTACAATTACTTTTTTTCTCTAAAAGTAAACATTTTGACCTATAAATAGGCGTTCGAGTTATCCTCGACAGAAGCTTTGTTTATTTCACATAAATTTTTGCACATGAAACGTGTTTGTTATTCCATAATGCGAAATGCTAAAAGCTTTCAACCAGCACGTTTCTCATACATATGCAAGTAAAGAAAAATTTTAGCGCCAAGGCCTGTAATAAAGAAGGCAATGGCCCAATCCATTTTTTTCTACTAGAAACAGAATGACAAACTTATTATACCCTTTAGATTTCATCTAGGCCTATGGTATAAAAATAGACTAAATCGGGAACACCTTCTTGATGATGGCATACAAAACTTTGCAATTTCACTTTATTTCACTATTATTTTTATCTGAGGTTTTAGACCAATTTTCTCTTCTTCTTGGCAAATTTCGAATTTTCTAAGGTCGTGAAAATTTTCAATTGATTTAATTTTTGTGTGTCTTAAATTCAATTCGAGAAATGTTTGAAATTTTTTTCTAACTTTCACATACGTTTTTAAAAATTTAGAGGAGCTATTAGAAATTGAAATTCAATAATCTATTAAGGTAAAAAATTCGCCGTATTTTGGATTTTGAAATTTTTGCAATGGATTCTTTTTGGAAAGTGCTAATCGTCATCTTGCTAAACCCAAACCTTCCATTTGAATATATTGTAACGGATTTATGGTGGGATGGCTGCGGATAGCTCGCCGGATCAAGGTTTCTAAAATGAAAATCCTTTAGCCACAATATAATAATAATTTCTTTATTAAACGAATAGCCTATCACTTACAATGCTAATCATATACAATCCTAGGTTAAGTTCCTTAAGGTCTATGATGTGTGCCATATATTAGTCTAGTTTTAATATTATTTTACTACTAAGACCTGAGAGGGAGACGGGCAGTATTTCAAAAGGCTTGGTTGTCGGATACGGGGATTCTTCACACGACGTATCCAATGTAACAATAAAATAGCTTAGTTCGGCTAGTTCTAACAGAGACGAATGGTACGGGGATTTCTCACACGACGTACCAGTGCAATGTCGAGGCGGAATATTTCTCGCGGACTTCAATGCGGGATTTTAGGAAAGACACGGGGATTATTTCACCCGACATGTCAGGTTTGATAGTACGGGAATTTCTCACGCCACTAGTACCCTAGTAAAATAGTCTGTCCAACTTGCTTGGTTGAGCTCGCAGATCAGACTCAATTCTGTGGCCGACTGGTGCGCTTTATATAGCCGGGGCCAGAGCTTCTCAGTGGCTGAGTGGCTGATGCTTCTACTGGAGCAAGCTGTGTATGAACAGAAAAGCTTTCAAGCTCTTTTGAAAAGCTTTTTTTGTACCTGGATAGTACATGCAGCTGATAACTATGGTAGGTTGTTCGCATGCCCCAATGGCGTGGTAACTTGAACTTAAGTTCAAGTTGTAATTAGATATTTCCAGTGGTGGACCAAAAAAAAATAATTTACATTAGCCTGAAATTTGTAGCTTCGTTACAATCTATTAATTTTAGGGAATAAAATATATTTCCATACAAGTATTTTGTGAATTCAAAAATATATTTCGAGATAGTGGACAATGGAGGGGCAACGACTCCCTTTTTTAACCCATCTATTCTCCAATGCAAATATTTATCCCCCGGATCTTATCTTTATCATATTCATTTTATCGAAATTCGCTAAACAATTCTCTATAAATTTATATCAATGCACCAAAAAAGCCATTTCTTGATATTACAACCTTTGTAAGTTTTCTTATGCTTAAAAGTGCTTGACCTTCATGAAAAATGAAACGTAAACTAATTATAGCAAACGAATACATTTTTATGCATTTTGTGTAAGATACTTTACTGTACTCAAGTTCTAGTTACTTTTGGAATTGTTGTTTCCTGTTTCGAATAGAAAAGTAACTCTATTCTTCTTCGTCTTTCTTCGTTATCAACCAGCTATACTTTCACTGACTATTTTTATCTAAAAGATTCATCCAGACACAAAAGAGGATGCGAATATTTGCCCTATTTCCTCTCACGTCGGTGCTCAGTACAGCAAGATTGCTTCATTGCCTGGGTTGCAACTTTTATGTTTCTGGTTCCTGAAGATGTCTTGCAGGCAAGTTATTCTCTTGATATTTGTGAAGAGTTAATTCCTAATTGCCGTTTTGACTTTTAAGATTACATAAAAAGAAACCTGGTCAATGAGATATCTGTCTACTATACAAATGTAATACAAGGTTTTCCAATAAGAGGTGTTATTTTGATATTCAAAGAAGAATGCCATCTTTTGAGATAAATGATTGGATCTTTATTTCATTATAAACAGGAAGGTATGCCGTTAATAATGGAGAATGACATCAGCCAAATGACCACCACGAGAACGCCTACAGGACCATATCCTTTTCATGAAATTTTCCATAACCAAATCGCAAAGTGGCTGCCCTATGTCCTCGATAGCCTCACGAATTCCATCTTTGAGGTCTTGAATCGACGCTGGACTTATGGCGTAGACCTTGTCTTTCACGTCGCCCTAAAGGAAGAAGTCGCAAGGTGTTAAGTCACAAGATCTCGGTGGCCAATTGTGATCACCTCTTCGAGAGATAACACGGTCCGGAAACTTTTCCCGTAAAAGATCAATGGTTTCGTTGCTTGTATGGCACGTAGCGCCGTCTTGTTGAAAGTAAACGTTGTCCAGATCAATACCATCCATTTCCGGCTATAAAAAATCATTAATCATCTGTCGATACCGCAATCCATTCACCGTAACTGTTGCTCCAGCCTCATTTTCGAAAAAGTAAGGTCCAATGACCCCGCGGGACCATAAACCGCACCAAACAGTCACACGTTGAGGATAGAGAGGCTTTTCAACAATAACTCTTGGGTTTTCCAAGCCCCAGATGCGACAATTTTGCTTGTTGACGAAGCCATCGAGGTGGAAATGGGCCTCATCACTCAATATGAGTTTTCGATGGAATTCCGGATCATTTTCATGCATTTCAAGGACCGAATCAGCAAAGACTCGACGTTGTTGATGATCGGCCGGCTTGAGTTCTTGTGTTAACTGAACTTTATAAGCCTTAAGACCCAAATCTTTATGCATAATACGGTGTAATGACGTTTGTGCAATGCCTAATTCCAAAGAACGACGAGGAATGGACAAACCTGGGTTTTCTTCAACACTTTCGGCTACAGCAGCAATATTCTCGGCTGTTCTTGAGCGACGTGCACGGGTTTTATTCTTCACATCACTAACTTGTCCCGAAAGCTCGAATTTTTCTACCAATTTCTGTATTGCGGTCCGACAAGGTGCTTCTCGACGACCCAAATATGTTCGAGTTTTACGAACCGTCTCTGCCACATTTTCACCATTTTTATAGTGAATTTCAATAATTTTAATCAGTTGTTGAATAGTGTATCGTTCCATTTTTATTAATGGCGTAGTTTCTACTTGCCAAATGTCAAAAAATGACAGCTCTACAAGTGACATATACCGAAATAGCGGGCTAATTAAAATAACACCTCTTATTGGAAAACCCTTTAGAATAAGTCTCTAAGATAGGTATCGTCTGTACGGCTGTTCGTATTCTTGTTTCAACCCTTGTGGCTTTATGAGAGGATTTCTAACGCTGAACTATTTTACGTACATGCCTCAATATTTTTGGCTTTTTACAGCTGGCATCATTTCTTTTGAATAATCGCAATTAAATTCTAGCTTGAATGACCTTGGCAGACTTCAGAAGATATTGTTCCGCACTGATTCCCATAATATCTTGGTTTGAAGAGATACTTTGCCCTTTTCGTTCCTAAGACGAGCCATTATTACTTTTAACTTCATGCGGCTCTTCATTTCCATATCAATTTTTGTTTGAAAAGAAAAAACAAACTTAAATTAAATAATATTCCTCCAAGGACATTTCCTAATGACATGTTCGAGACCCAAACATAATTTCAGTCGGATATGTGCCAGATGGGCCCCACTCCCCACCCTCGCAAATTTGACATTGAACAAAAAATCTTAAAGAAATTCAATAATGTTGTCATTTTTAAGGAAAAATTCAACTCGAACATTATTTTCTGGGGGCAAACTTCGGCATACGTGTCTTTGATTAGACATCTGATTTAAATCTCATTCCCCGAAACCCTTTTCTTAATGTAAGCACATTTTCGTCTGAATATTCAATCAATCAGGGATGTTTCAGCTCCTTCCCTGATTTGTTGTGCTGCGGTTGTGCCAAGAATACGACAATGGGAATTGTATTATTGACAAAAGATTGTGATTTTTCATGAGTTATGAACAACCTCAACGAACATTATTTGGGGCTATGTCCTTTGTTGAAGAATCACAAAAAGTATACATCTAGTGGTCTTTTGATTGAAAAATGAAATTTTCCTATTCAATTCAATTTCGATAAAATATGGCTATATTGAAAATCTTCCAGAGGCTACATTTAATAAAATTTAGCGGCAGATTTATTCAAAAATCTCAAGATTATCTCGGAAATATAAAGTCTGACCCAGTTTAATTCCAGCAACCATTGATTTATGCTGCTATTGAATTTAAGTGAACTGTTTTTGAGCACAAGTGAATCGGGCAGGATGTATAGTGTCAGAAGTTTCGCACTCGTTCTTATACTATAAAACAAAAGGATCGGAGGGATGTTGGAAGAGGAGAAAAATTTGAAAGTTTTTCGAATGAACAAGTTTAGCGTTTTGATTTTTTTTGCAAGAATCACTTCAACTTTATTCAAAGTCCAAACGAACGACGTATATAGTTGCAGTAGAGATGTGAAGTTGATTAAGTTTTAATTGGACAACTAGTTGAAAAGTGTGAACATATTTTGAAATTTCTTAACAGGAAATTATGTCGACTAAAGCTGTCTGCCATTAAAGAAAAATATTTATAACTACGAGCGAAAACGATGATTATGATGAAAAGATCGATTTTTTTTTAATCATTTGCATAATTTCAATTATACTTTACTCGGAGGGTAATATGGAAATCTGAGGCAGCCGGAAAAGTAAAAGAACATAAGTTTCTGAAATTGAGAGATGTGCTTAAGTTTTCGCTTGAAACCGGCCAAAGCTATGCGTAACCAAGTTTCGCGTATGCTTTAAAGGTAAAGCGAGAAGAGCTATGTATATCCGGGCCATATCTTATTCTATTAAATTTTATTGAAGACGGAATACCAATTACAACATAATTTTAATAGACAAACACAACTCAAACGCTGACTGTGTTTAAAGGATACCACTGAATTGTATGTGGGTTTGGATGCTTCTGTAGAATTGTAGTGTGGCTAAAGTAGATAGAAGAATTTCTGAGATTCATACATGGTATAAAAGCAATTTGTTTCTCATTGAAGATTCTATGGTGTCTTCATCCATTAATTTCTTGCTGGCATGGAGATTATTTAAAAAAAAATTAAGATCATTTAAATATTCTTGAATGTTCCCACATTATGTCATTTACAACAAAATTCCTGCCTATCTGTTCCACAACCTCAACTTTTGCGTGGAACTTAAGGCCATATTACACTATGAGTGTTGCTCACGTGAGCTCTCACATGAGTTCCCTAAAATGACAGATATCAAAATGTAAAGATGAAAAATAAATAAAAATGAACTCACATGAGTTTCAGTAAAATAGAAACGGTTCTAATTTGCTGTGAGTTAACCTAAAAATTATATTGTCAAAAGTAGGACATTTTTTGAAAATGAGTATCGGATACAAGGTATTTTTATAATTTAATAAGAACATAGAGTCTATATAAATGTAATTTTGGATTGAATGGACTAAAGATGCTGTTTTTAAATTGACGGAGTTATGGCAGCTTTATCCTTGCATATACGATAGCACTGATAGTCTCCATTCTAATAAACATGCCAGGAATAATGCATTTTACGAAATTGCGGACGGGCTTAAGAATATATTGCCTCTCATAACAAGCGAAAAAGTTAAAACAAAACTAACTTACCTTAGAACTCAATACTCTCATGAAGTGGCTAAAATACGGAAAAGTAAAAAGTGGTGCTGGTAGTGATAAAATATATCACTCCAATATAATATATTGGTTCCAAAATCTAAAATTTTTGGAGTTTTGCAAAAAATCTCGTAAGAGCAAGTCCTGCTATAAGCCGGTAAGTTGGCGATTATTATAATAAATTTATAGTAAATTTAATTCAAGAAAAACTTAATTCTCTACATAGGGAACCAGACGAAAATAGCATGACATGAACTTACTTATTCTCCAGAGCCTTTTATGGAATTAAACAACTTCGATTGCAACAATAAGTTTAGCTCAAAAAAGAAAAGGAAAATTGAGCATGATATGCTATGGGAGAGGACCTCCAAAGCAATGGAAAAAGTTACTGAAACTATAAATAAGTTACATGCGCCAATAACAATGAAAACAGATTTGGAAAACTTCTCAAAATTTATATATACCGAACTGGAACCTATTGAAGATCCGGAAATTCTAAATGAAGCGAAACATGAAATTCATAACATTATTTATAAATTAAAAAAAAAATGGTTCGAAAAATGCAAAAAAAATGTATAATTTTTTCATCAGAACAGTATCGGTTGAAAGTCACTAGCAAGTGTGCAATATGTATTTTTTTTATGTATGATTTATGAAGTGATTTTTTTTTTTAAATTTTGATGGACAGTTTTTGTTTAGTCCAGATAAATCTGAAAATATGTAAATTTTTCTTTAACGTACCTACATAGATAATATACATAATGATATTTTTTAATGTTGAACTGAGATATGGAATAAAAGATTATTTTTTTTATAATTTAAATTTCTTAATTGCTTCCCATTGCCAAGGAACATGACCCACCGTGTTAAAGAATTCACAAAACTTATTTCTTACAATCATCGCAGCCGTGGTAAATCGATTTCCCTTAGCTCTTTTTAGTTTTGTTAAGAAAACAAGCTTCTCCAGTTTCCTTGTTGAAATAATATAAAGGGTTTTCCAATAAGAGGTGTTATTTTAATTAGCCCGCTATTTCGGTAGATGTCACTTTTGGAGCTGTCATTTTTTGACATTTGACAAGTAAAAACTACGCCATTAGTAAAAATGGAACGATACACGATTCAACAACGCACTGAAATTATTAAAATTCACTATAAAAATGGTGAAAATGTGGCAGAGACGGTTCGTAAAACTCGAACATTTTTGGGTCGTCGTGAAGCACCTTGTCGGAGCGCAATACAGAAATTGGTAGAAAAATTCGAGCTGTCGGGACAAGTTACTGATGTGAGGAATAAAACCAGTGCACGTCGCTCAGGAACAGCCGAGAATATTGCTGCTGTAGCCGAAAGTGTTGAAGAAAACCCAGATTTGTCCATTCCTCGTCGTTCTTTGGAATTAGTCATTCCACAAACGTCATTACACCGTATTTTGCATAAAGATTTGGGTCTTAAGGCTTATAAGGTTCAGTTGACACAAGAACTCAAGCCGGCCGATCATCAACAACGTCGAGTCTTTGCTGATTGGGTCCTTGAAATGCATGAAAATGATCCGGAATTCCATCGAAAACTCATCTTGAGCGATGGAGGCCCATTCCCACCTCGATGGCTTCGTTAGCAAGCAAAATTGTCGCATCTGGGGCTCGGAAAACTCAAGAGCTATTGTTGAAAAGCCTCTCTATCCTCAACGTGTGACGCTTGGTGCGGTTTATGGTCCCGCGAAAATGAGGCTGGAGCAACAGTTACGGTGAATGGATTGCGCTATCGACAGATGATTAATGATTTTTTATGGCCGAAATTGGATGGTATTGATCTGGACAACGTTTACTTTCAACAAGACGGCGGCGCTACGTGCCATACAAGCAACGAAACCATTGATCTTTTACGGGAAAAGTTTCCGGACCGTGTTATCTCTCGAAGAGGTGATCACAATTGGCCACCGAGATCTAGTGACTTAACACCTTGCGACTTCTTGCTTTGGGGCCACGTGAAAGAGAAGGTCTACACCAACAGCTCAGCGTCGATTGAAGACCTCAAAGATGGAATTCGTGAGGGTATGGAGGACATAGGGCAGCCACTTTACGATTCGGTTATGGAAAATTTCATGAAAAGGATATGGTCCTGTAGGCGTGGTCGTGGTGATTATTTGGCAGATGTTATTTTCTATTATTAACGGCATACCTTCCGCTTTATAATGAAATAAAAATCCGATCATTTATCTCAAAACATGGGATTTTTCTTTGAATATCAAAATAACACCTCTTATTGGAAAACCCTGTACTTGAAGTATTCTCTCGGTCAGCCTCTACTGTGCGTTTCTATCCATGCTCTCTTCGAATATAGTTGTGCAAAATGCAAGTAGCTATTACTAGATCTTCGACTTTCTCCACAGATAAATTTATTTCTTTTTGAAGTATTTGAAATTTGTTCGCCAAAATACCAAAGGCATTTTCTACGACTCTGCGTGCGCAGCTTAACCGATAATTAAATACTTTTTCTTCAGTTGTAGATCGCTGCCCATAAGGCTTTAGAGTTCTTGAAGATAATCTGAAGGCATCGTCTGCAACGATGATATATGGTACATTAAGTGTGGTTTTTTCCAAGACTCTATCAGAAGAAAAATTTAACAAGTTTTCTTCAATAGCTCTGCATAACGTGCAGTTATTATAAACCCCAGCGTCGTTGTTCCTGCCATTACACCCAACATCAACGTGCAAAAAATTGTAATCAGTATCTACCAGAGCTAATAATAAAATTCAAAAATTTAGACCTTTTATGATCATTTTCACTACCATGACCACAATTTTTTAAATATATATATTTTTTTTTGTATAGGCAACCTGAATAGCATTGCTATCCACCACAATCCTTAAAAATTCCAGAATGCCGCTAGTTTTTTCAGAAAAATTAATCAAATTTATTTTTTTCCCTAAAATTTTTTAAGATTTTTACTTTTACTCAACTTTAACTCATCGTGGTGTAAAAAAAAAGTACCAATTTTTTTTAAAAATTGACGCAACTAACCATGATTCTAAAATGCTATAATACTCTATTAAAACCAGCCACAAAAAAAATAATATGCGTAATAGTTCAAAACAAGAACCAAATTCCATAAAGTTCCCAAAACGGGTTCTAGTTACAATTTCTTGGAATTTGAATGGGGCATACATACCTTAGAAGTTAGAGACAGATATATAGAGAGATATTTACGTTCAGTACGCTCTGCTCCTTTGTTTACTGCGCACCGTTCCGTATTCAACTGACGTGGCTCTCGTACGTACTAACGACTTTTGGCTTGGATTTTTGAAGTGAAATCGATCTGCAAACTTAACTTACCTGGCATTATCTTGGACTACGATTGTGTGTATTGTGATTTGGAGTTCTGGCGCATTTTGGACTGTTTAGCGTTTAACATGTCGCAACCATATACACCACAGGAATACGCTAATATGCACCTCATCTATGGAGAATGCCGACGCAATGCTAGCGCTGCTAGCAGACTGTATCGACAAAGGTACCGAAATGCTCAAAGATATCCTGATTATCGAGTGTTTATCAATGTGCATCAAGTGTTTATCAATGTGCATCAAGCGTTTTCGGAGGGTCGTATGCCATCCAGTAGGAGAAATGCTGGAAGACCTAGATTGGATCGTGATGAAGAAGTTCTCAATGAGATAGAAAATGTTTCGACTACTTCGGTACGTGCCATAGAAGAAGCTACAGGAATCTCGAAAAGTTCTTCACATCGAATTTTAAAACGTCACAGGCTTCACCCATATCACTACAGGCGGGTGCAGACGTTATTACCGGGGGACTATCCACTACGAGTCACATTATGCCGTGTGATGCTGCAAAGGCACAGGGAAATTCCCAGTTCCTAGACAAAATTCTATGGTCGGATGAAACAACATGCAATCAAGATCAATTCAATGTTAACCAATGGACCCGCATATTAAATGGAAAAGTAATTGGTCCCTTTGACTTACAAGGAAACTTAGATGGCAATAGTTATTTAAACTTTTTACAAAATGACTTGCCAGAATTGTTAGACGACGTGCCTGCCCTTAAGTGATTTCCAAAACATGTGGTTCCAAAATGATGGTTGCCCAGCACACTTTGCCCGTCCTGTGCGAGAATATTCAAATCAAGATTATCCAGGGCGTTGGATCGGGCGACTTGGTCCTATCTTATAGCCACCCCGTTCACCCGATTTGAACCCCCCTGGACTTCTTCTATTGGGGTTGTGTTAAAAACAGGGTCTACTCAAAAACCATTGCGACATTGGACGAGCTTCGTCAAAAAATCACTCAGGCTGCGGATCACATCAATAGCAGAAGATATGCAAGACAAATAAAACGATAATTTTTAAGGCGATGTCGTGCATGTATTAATGCTGATGGCAAACAATTCGAACATTTGCTATAATGTTAATAACGTAATAAATGACACGTGAAATTGATTGTTTTGAAATATGAAACATTTTTCAAGAACTAATACGTTTTATTACCCGACCGTCATTTAGACCCTGTTTAGAAATAATAGGCACAATTTTTTTTTTGTAACTTGTTTTGCTAGAGTATTATAGCATTTTGGAATCTTAGTTAGTTGCGTCAATTTTTAAAAAAACTTGCCATAGTATGTTGGTACTTTTTTTTTACACCACGATGAGTTAAAGTTGAGTAAAAGTAAAAATCTTAAAAAATTTTAGGGAAAAAAATAATTTGATTAATTGTTGTGAAAAAACTAGCGGCATTCTGTTATTTTTAAGGATTGAGGTGGATAGCAATGCTATTCAGGTTGCCTATAAAAAAAAATATTTAAAAAATTGTGGTCATGTGCAGGTCTATCCTCCGGTGTCGGCTTATCGTTGAATTTTGGGACACGTTGTATATATTAAGCTTCGTACATTACTCAATGCTCCTAAACAGCAAGGAAAGTGCCATTGCCTTTCAAATCTTTCTGATATCGCATGCCACTCTTGGCTGGTCTGTGGAGTCAGAATTTGTCATATTTTCATTATAATTATTATTATGGAAACTTTTACTTAAATGAGCTTACCTTCAAATATTCTTGTTTTAACTTCAAATTAATTGCTTGCATGGTTTCCGTAATTATAAGAGAAATAGCTGGCTGTGATATTCTGAAACTATAGGATAGACTTTGGAAGGTTTCCCCGCTTGCTAAATGCCTCAATGTTGTTAACAACCTGAAGAATATTTTGTGTTTGAAATTAGAACTAAAAACCTGTTATAAACTACCTCTCGCAAAATTGTGTTTTGTTTTTCGATAAGAAGCTTTACAATTAATAATAATTTTTCACATGATTTTGGCGTCATTCTAACAAAGTTTTGAAATCCTTTCTCATCTTCCACTTTTAGCTAATCGATGACTAAATTGGTTAAATCATGTCTTGAATTTCTTTTCAATAGCCACGCCCAAAAATGCTTTTTTTTTAATTCGTTTTTTAAATTTCCGACTGATATCGACTCTCGCAAAATTGTGTTTTGTTTTTCGATAAGAAGCTTTACAATTAATAATAATTTTTCACATGATTTTGGCGTCATTCTAACAAAGTTTTGAAATCCTTTCTCATCTTCCACTTTTAGCTAATCGATGACTAAATTGGTTAAATCATGTCTTGAATTTCTTTTCAATAGCCACGCCCGAGACCAAAAATGCTTTTTTTTTTAATTCGGTTTTTAAATATCCGACTGGTGTAAATTAAAACTTTTGTCGAGTTTTTCATTGTTACTTTCATGACAATTGACGTTCACTCATATGATTATTGCTACTCAAGGTGTGAAGATGTACGCAAAGTACACATGTGAGTTTGACGTCATATGACTTTTCATAGGTATATTTCATAAGAGATCTCACGAGAGCAACACTAATAGTGTAATATGGCCTTTTTATCTACACAATTGATTATAATAACTACGTCTAATTTGAAATTATCACAAGAGATGGCGCTACCAGTTTTGAATTTGAATATAAATTGAGGAATATGAATTTCGGATCCAAAAATCAACTATAAAATTCTGTAAATGTCGATGATGATTCTCAGGTCCGTAATGATTGATAATAATTGATGACGGTGGGTGGAGTGGGAAGAGAAAATGGGGGTGGGTATAGTTATAGCTGCTCTGCAAGTTATTAGATCTGGTCTAATCTCATATAAGCATTTCATTACCAAATTATCAGCTCATTTCCATACCTGCCATCTGCCGTAAATTTTGTGGTTTTGTAAATTTTTTTATTTGTGTTCATAAAATTCTTTGGTTTAGTAGGATTACTAGCGGTGCAATTTAATCAACAATCTTTCCCATGCAAAATTTCCTTTTCTAAGATTAGAATTTCATGGCTCGTGTATAGTTAATTATTTACAATATTTCTACAAAGTCTTATTCAAACTCAAGCCTACACTTACGTTTAAAACCTACAACTTCTACTAAATACATTCATGGAAGTCATAATCCTTACTTTTTTTCTCCTCTGTCCATAGACCTGTCTTCCATATAATTCTCAACAGTATTATCTTATCGTAGAGAATATTCTAAACATCGAACAATGGAGTCCTTTTCTGAACGAACTAAAGAAAAGGTCAAATGTAACCTTTTATAGAGATAAGGGTCAAGTTATCATGTCATTGTATCAGGGTAAAATCGCCCAACTGGGAACAGATGCAGGGACTGGCAGAATAGAGGTCAACAAAAAGATACAGAAGAGAATTAAGCAAAATTGTTGGGGGTTTATTTAGTAGTGCAGGATATTTCCCCGCACGCAAAAGGAAAGTTAAGAGGATATAAATCTCATGTCAATGTTTGTGGGAATGTATCTGTCCGAAACAGAAAAAAAAACTACCAACAATCCAACATCCTGTGAACAATTAGCCTTTCCTGCCTTTCTGTTGACTTTCAGTTGCTCTTATGTCTTTGGGTAAATGTTATATGGATTTCCTTATTTTCTCTTCAACTTTTCTTTAACTAGGAGTTGGATCTTCGGTGTAAAGTGGGTGTTTTATGAACTTTAAATGAACAATCTCCATCCCATCCTGTCCTACAGAGATGGAGTTTTGTACGTGATTTTCTCTCTCATTTTCTTCAATTAGTGCAATTTTCTTTAAAATACGAGCACCTTTTATCATGGTAGTCCGATAAAATTGCACAGCGGTCAGACACCTTCACTTTTCTACAAAAAAGTGGGAGCGTACACTTAAGACCCAAGCGACCAGTTAATTGGATGCAATAAATTAGACTAAATGGCGTTGTGAATATTTAAAGAAAATATCACTTACTTTTTTGTGCACTGTACTCAAAGGAATACCAATTAATTGCCAAACGTAATTCATTTCAAAGAACACCAATTAAGGAAACATAAAGCAAGGATTCCGACGTTTTGAAAATTTTGTACGAAATTATTATTCGTAATGACCTTGTTTTGTTGTTATTGTGATATTCTGGCCATAGTGTTTTAAGAGCGTGTATAACACAAGAAAATATTGTCCTGTAAGGTCGACTAAATAATTCGTCAGTTAAGAGACTGCCATAGAACATTAGCATAGTAGGGTTTTATAAAGAATGAACGTACATTACCGATGCTATCAGTTGCAGTAAATTACTCGGAGGGTCCAATCTTGTGACATTATAGAGAGAATAACACGTTTTACCTGGAAAGTTTGCCAATTATTCCTAAAACTTTCGACACAATGAATACGGCCCGGCCCGGTCTCCTTTTTAGTGAACACATAAATTAAGGAAAATGTTCGTTGCGAAATTCATTGGAATCATGTTAAGCTTTTCTTCTTTTCCTATGTACCTACATATGTAGGTTAATACTTTCAATTCATATACACATTTCGAAGAACATGTAGCTAAACATCAAATTATCTAAGATTCTAGTCTAAACATGAAAAAAAAGAGAAATCCCACGGTTTATGATTATCTAAAATTCTTATACCATCTTAGAAAGCTCACATTTTATTGGTCGGGATTGAATTAAGTCACCTGAGCTGGTTCTTGTGGATAGAATAACTAGGCTTGAGTCCATGCAAGCTGGAATATGTCTACATATACAGGAAAAAAGGGAAGTAATAGAATATCTCAAAATATAGTTTCAAAAATATATCTGAAACCAGAATGGTATTTTCAAAGTTAGCAAAATTAAAATAATAAAAAAGATTGCGAAAAATTGTCCGTCCGCCAAAAAATTTGTAGGTATATGATTTTAGTTGTGGTAGAAAAAAATGGTAAATCGTTCCTCTCAACGAAATTAGAGGAGCCGGGCACTTTGAAGACTTGTGATTTCTTTACCTTTAATGAGACGAGCAGTGAGAGAGTTCTGCAGAGAAAGTGCTAACAAAAAGGCTAAAAGTATAAAAAATAGTGCAAAGATAAAGTATTGTAATGATTGCACTGAAAAATAATTAAAAATTGTATGAAAAACAATAATATTAGAAAAATTCAGAGAAAAAATCAAGCCACGAGATTGAGGAAATGTACATGTCCTGATCCAAAGATGAACGCCATCCGTCTCCACCAAGGAAGGTGCAACATTGTTACGCTCTGTTTGGAAATGAGCCGTAAACTTATACAGTTTTGTCGAACTATATTAAACTATGAACTGTTCTCAGCGATTTGACATTCAAATACGTCTTATCTTTAGTACACTTAATTCTGCATAATAATGAATACTTTACTTACTCAATAAAAGTAAATCAATTTCTGTAGTTTGCAGCACCGGGCATACATAAACAGAATACGATTCTTCCGTGAAAAGTGAACTCAAACTGAGATTTGTACAAAGCTCCGGTGGCTCAGTTAATATAGGAAATAAGTAAATGCAAGTTACTAAAGTTCGAATGTCTTCGTTGTGTTGGCTAAGTAATATTTCCATATCTCACATATACATACACGTTCCATTTTTTAAGGAAAAACTTTGTTTTTCTCCTATACGAACTCTGCACATTCAGAAATTACTTGACCTACATTCATTTGATATTATTCCTAATAACTGTTAGAAAAGAAAAAAGAAATTCACCTAACAGCTTTTCACTTTAATTTTTAATGACTCCACATTTCCAGAGAATTTTTATTAAATAAAACGAAAAAAAAAATCGTATTTTGATAAGAGACGTCTTATCTTTTGACTCGTAAATATTCCATTGCGCTCCTGTTCATTGAAGATTCACTTAAAAGAAAACGTGAAGAAGTATCGAGGGTCATAAATATTAATTTTTGCACTACATTAGCTTCGGCCGTCAGATTCTGATCACGTTCCCTTCATCTAAAGTAATTGATTTTGGGGTTGTTTCAGCTTTTCCATAATTTAGTCAATAAATTCGGTGTGTTGGCAAGCAAGAGTGAAAATATTTCATGAAAATTTCCAAGATGATGGACGAAATGTAAATATTCAACAAAAGGAAGGTATTCGGTATTTGGATGGTTTTGCATCGTATTCTGTGTTGATTTTTGAAATAATTTTTGAATATCTACTGAAAACTAATTAGGTTGAGTGGAGGATAAAAAGGACACATAAGTGAGAAAATCTTTGTCTAGGAGCTTTTTTTAAGTAAATATACGTGGATAGATTTTTGTATTTCCGGAAGGGACATTACTGTACTAAAATAAAATAGACAGCCTATGTACATACGAATTAGAAAGTTTTTTTTTTATAATGAAAATAAAATGTGCGAACAGAAAATATTACCTACAGCATATAACTTGGGATGTTTTTCCATCGAAATTCTCACCAATGGCTTTGCGAACTCAACTGTTACCGATTTTGTTGAAAATCTATACAATGATAATCCTTTGTCAGTTAATAAATTCTATAATTTTTTATCAACATTTTTACATTATTCAAGTATTTCCAAATTTTAAAAAATTCAGAAAATCGTGTATCTTGGGATTAAGGATATACAAAAAAGCAAAAAACCCAAGGAAAGAAATGGCATGCCTATTCTAAAATTGTGTTAGTTCCGCACCAATATAAAAGAACGACCAATGTTAGCGTTAAACATTTTTTAATTTTAGTAAATTAACTGTGTTTAAAACCAAATTCAAGCTATCATCGCCACATATATAAGATAACATATGAAAACCTATTTGATTGAGTTCACGTGAGTTTTTTTTTTTTGATTTTCTATTATCGTTTACCAAACGTGTGTATTCCAAGGATATTGTTTGCATTTTTGTATAATTTTGCCAAATATTGTAAAACCTTAGTTTTTTGAAAATTCTTGCATTTCAACATGCATTAAAGGTATCTACTGCAGGACAGCAATCACAGAACTATTTATCTAAAAGAAAAATAAAAAAGCTAGAATTGGTCTAGTACCAATTCTTATGATACCCTAGGGCCTAGATAAAGTTTCGTATTGTCACCCTTCTATGCAAGTTTGATTTTTGAAGTACTTTTTCGCAAATATTTTTAGAACAGTTTGTGGATAGAAAATTTTTTTTTAACCAATTTTGTAGAATTTCGTATTCTGATGAAGTTTTTCGTGCAATAAAAATGTCTTGGACTGATCGTTTTCAAAGTATACGTAAAAAACCTAAATTTTTATATGGTAACACCAAGAAGGAGTTGCCCGAATTAGTTCATTTGTGAAATTATCTTTGCTAGTACAATGAAAACACCATTTACCAAATTTCAGCTCTCTACGTCAACGGGTTCTCAGGCAGTGTCCAAATATATAGCGCAGAACGAAATTTTTGTATGGCAACCCCACGAAGAAGTTGCCCGATTTGTCACATTTTCGAATTTAATTTCGCTTTTTTCTTAAAGTCCGTGTACAAAATTTCAGCTCTCTAAGTATACGCGTTCTCGAGTTATCGTGCGCACAGGCGGACGGACAGACGGACGGACATGCAAAAATCAAAATAACTTTTAATATTATGCGTGGGTGTCCAATCAGTTTTGCTCTACCATAATTATTTCGAGGTGTTACAAACGGAATGACAAACTTAGTATACTCCTATAGATTTCATCTGGGGTATAAAAATGTGTGCATTGTGCACATAAAGTCGGACAAATGTGTCCACAGAAAATTCACATTATAAATTTGTGCATGCGATTTTGTAACAAAATAAGAGTTACCAGGGAATTGTAAAGAAATATTTTAGAGTCATTAAAAGTACAACAAAATTAAAACATATATTTTCCCACATTTTTACCAGGACGTGATAGAGCATTGCCCAAAATATATTTTCCATGATAATGAAATGAAAAACAAAACTCTCATATTTCAATAGAAATATTTTTGTACGTGAAATTTGTAGAAACGATTTCTGAAAGATAGTTTTAGTCAGAATTTGAATTTTGGTGAGTAAAGGTTTGGCAAAATCTGAAATGTCGGTGCATTAAAATTAATAAATCAGTGCCGTGCCTAGGAGTGGAGCAAAGAAGCAGCTGCCCATGTTCCGTGCCATGAAGGCGGACTCGCGTAATTTTTTTTTTAATAAAATAAAAAACAATTTAATCAACAAATGAAAAATTCTTCATCGAAAAAAATTCACCGAATGACAATTAGTCGAAAAATCTATTCGACATAACCCACCAAAACCCAACCTAACGTATTTAAGACATCTATACGAAAATCGTGCTGTATGCGAGGTCAGAGTATCGAAGTTTATACAGTAATGTGTACAGTATGCTCTAATAATAAGGCCGCTCTTATAATTATAGAGATGAGTAACTCAGATCGAGTCAATTCAAATATCCGGATCTTTATGTGAGTCAAGATTGTTCTAAAAGAGCCATTGAATTTCGCGCCAATATTTGACAATTTGGTAATTTCGACTATGAAGCTCGAGATGAACGTGTAACTGGTCCCAAATGAACAATTTAGAACAGAATTATTTTACCACGTCGTCGATAAAGCAGTAGTATCAACGGAAGGCAGATTTCGAAAACTACAGGCACATAGCCATGACTTCCATTTTCTGTATGATATTCATGCTTTCAAGTCTTCAACGAAGAAGAAATAATGAAGAACTGCAAATCATTTGCATAAAATATTAACAAATGGAGAGAGCACGGCTATTGATGGCATTGATCTGTGTGACGGCATTATGGATCTTGCTGGGATCCTGCCTGCTGATCAATTCCCAATTCAAGTTTTTAATTTCATCGTCAACAAGTAAAAAGGTTAGAATTAATCTAAGACAAATTCTGATGATACCCTAGATGAGTACCCGTATTTAATTTCGTATGGTATGTGCAAATTTGGTATTTGAAGTGGTTTTTCACATATATTTCTAGAACGGTTCGTAGGACAGTAAAAATGAATATAACCAATATTATAAGATTTCATATTCTGAAAAACTGTGCAGTACAACAAAAATGTCTAGGACTGATCGTTTTCATAGTAGACGTAAAAATCCAAAATTTTTATATGGCAACACTAAGACTGGTTTGCCCGATTTAGCCCATTTTTGAAATTGTGTTTACTATTTCTTTGAAAACGCCGTGTACAGCTTTCTTCATTGACGTGTTCTCAAGCTGTGTCCAGATATGTAATGAAAAACGAATTTTTTGTATGGCAACCCCAGGAAAGAGTTACCCGATTTGTCCCGTCTTCGAACTTAATTGTCCTTTCATTTTTAAAGTTAATGGAAAAATGTCTGAACTCACGCGCTAGCGATTTATCGTGCGGACAGCCAGACAGGCGGACTGACGGACATGCAAAAATCAAAATAACTTTTAATATTATGCGTGGGTGTACAATCTATTTTGTTCTATCATCATTATTTCAAGGTATTACAAACGGACTGACAGACTTAGTATGCCCTGTGGTGATTTCATCTAGGCTAGATAAATGATATTCTGTCTATTGTACCCAACGTTGACATTGCTTTGCAGATATTGTTAAGTTTTCCCGTTTCAGTGTGGTGTCAGGATAGTGGAGTTTCTCGAAACTAAAAATTATCTGCGATCGAGAATGAGGAACGCTTAGTCAGATTTGCGAACATATCAATTGAAAACGTATTATGTGATTGCATCGACTATCAGGAGGTTATTGGAGACTTTGCAAAAATAAATGCATGGAAAATAAACTTTGAGTGAAAGCTATTTTGGATCAAATGAAATTTATAGTGGTTTGGAGTCAGTAAATGCGGTGAAAGTGACGAACAACCGGGTCCACTCTCAAATATTTGTTAATTTTTTTTATTAATTTTGTATTAAAATATTTAATCGGAAAAGGCTGTATTAAAATAAATATCTCAAAGGTGAGTTCTCTCAGCTTATCCCAGGTGCGCAAAGGACTGGGCATGGCGCTGTAATAAATAATTGTGTTAATAATAAAGATTGATGTTTTGTTTTCATTATTATTCGCGTTAATTTGGCTACACAGAAACGAATATCATATTTATAAATGAATTTTTGTCTAAAGAAAAGAAGGCATTACTTTATATGGCAAAGCAGTTTAAGAAAGAAAACGAATTTAAGTACATATGGGTTAAGAACTCCAAAATATATTTGAAAAAGGAAGACAACTCTAAGCCTCATATTATACCAAAATGAATTGTGTCTGGATCGTATCAAGCGAAACCTTTTAAGCACTAGCCAATCTCAAACTATTAAGTGATGTCTTTGAATATTTATTACCAGAATGTCAGGGAACTGTGTTCAAAAACTGAAAATGTCCGTTTAGCCGCGATTGCAAATAATTTTGATATTATATGTCTTACCGAAACTTTCTTACAACCATATGTCTATAGTAGCGAGATTCTTGATGACAGGTACTCAATTTATAGAAGGGACAGAGATTTGAATTACACGGGTAACAGGAATGGTGGTGGATGCCTAGTAGCTGTCAGATGTACCTATAATTCTTTTCGAGTGCAAGCTGTGGAATTCTGAGCATGAATGATTTGGGTAGTCATAAAGGAAAGGACTTTTACACTTCACATATGCTGTGTCTATTTACCTACCCAAACCTCATACAATGTATACAATTCTTTATTATCCAGTATTAGTGATAAAATCTTGCAGCTACCATAAATTCGAAAATCCTTTTCTTAGGTGATTTTAATTTCCCATACCTACGTTGGACTCTTAGTGCATCGGAAAATTGTATGCGTGTGTCTGAGGCTTATAGTCTTGCCTCTCAATCTCTTCTTAATAATATGGAGCTTTGTTGCCTGAAGCAATACAATAATCAAGTCAACTTTAATAACAGACTCTTGGATCTTGTATGGACTAATATTCCCTCATATAATATTGATATATCTACATCTGTGTGTCCGCTTTCTAAGATGGACCCCCACCATCCTCTCTCGACATACAATTGATATTGACACATCCGAAGACTGCCCGAGACTTATTTACCAAGGTTAGAAACTACCAAAGAGGTGATTATGATAGTCTCAATAATTTCTTAAGCAATCGTGATTTGTCATCTATTCTCTCACCCTGATCTTGAGCTATCTTTTGAAGCGATTTTACGGGATCATATATCAAGGAATTAATCTATATGTACCTGCAGTTTGTAAACATAACCGCTTTCGGAAAGGTATTCCCGTCGGCTTATAAAGTTACTCCAAGAAAAGGATAGATATAGACGTCTCTATAAGACCAATCCACGCCCTGAAACTTATAACACCTTTTCTAGGAAAATGTCAAAATTACTCTTAAAGGAATGTTACCGGAAATATGTTGAAAGCACAGAAAATTCCCTTCAAGGTAATCTTAGATCTTTCTGGGCATTTAGTAAAAATTTAAAATGATCTAATATCAATCCAAAGAATTAACATATAATGACACCACCTCTTCTTCCCCAAATCTGTAAGCGAAATGTTTCAAATTACTTCAAATCAGTTTATGACAATAGGGATCCTATAGCCCCGGTCTATCTTTCAACAGAACCAATCGATCACTACTAAACTAGGTACCCTCTTGCCTGAACATGTCCTTATCATTTTGAAAATATAGATTGTAATAAAAACGCGGGCCCTGATGGCATCCCTAACATCGTCTTCAGAAATGCGCTGTCAGTCCTAGCAGAACCCCTTTGCAAATTATTCAATCTCTCAATAAATAACAAAATTTACCCTGCAACCCTCAAGAAATGTTTCGTTTTGACTGTCTTCAAATCAGGTGACCCAAAACTCATTACTAATTACCGTCCATCTCGATTTCCAATGCACTCGCACTCGTATTCGAAAAAGTTATATACAACCAACTGCTACCACTAATAAAACCATTCATCGCGGGAACAGCAGCACGGGATTTCTACCCGGTCGATCCACAGTCTCAAACTTAGCTCTATTTACGGGACTCGATCGCCTGTGCCCTTGACGAAACTAAGCAGCTGGACTCTGTACATACGGACTTTAGTAAGGCTTTTGATAAAATAATCCATAAGCTATGCCTTTCCAAAATGGCTAGGTTAGGGCTTCATCCCGACACCGTATCCTGGTTCTATTCCTACTTGTCCAAAATAGAAAATGTCGTAGTCTTTAATGGTCAGGAATCTCCATTATTCCAACAAATATCCGGTGTACCCCAAGGCACAATACTTGGACCATTGATATTTCTTATCTATATTAATGACTTGCCTTCTCTCTTTCATCTAACTGCTTATTATATGCAGACGATGCGAAACTATATAGAGTTATTAACAATGTTACCGACTGCGTCCCTCCTTCAAAAGGATATTCTTCAATTAGAAAAGTGGAGTGTAGAGAACTGCATTGAAATTAATGTCAGCAAGTACAAATTTATATCTTTTTACCGCAAAAGGGACTTTATCTCCTTCGATTATAGTATCCATAATATATCTTTGTCTCGTGTTGATGAATTAAATGACTTAGGAGTTATATTTCATCGTAAGCTTCTCTTTGCATCACACATAAATTTCATTACATCCAAGCTTTCCGTCTAATGGGCTTCATTTTTCATACCTGTCAGTCATTTAAGTGTGCCGCTTCATATACTACTCTTTTTAACTCCCTAGTAAGAAGCATTCTCGAGTACCGAAGAGCCTTCCTGGATTCATGTTCTTATATAAAATCCTTAATGATCAGATATCATGCCCATCTTTGCTTTCCCGTATAGACTTCCATATTCCGCCCCGAACTCTAGACATAACACCCTTTTTAGATTGCCAACTAGTAGAACCAACATAAAAGATAAATCGCCCATCGTCCGAATACAAAAGTCATTCAACTCCAGATTTAATAATATAGACTTTTTCAACACTGGTCCTTCTGACATTTAAAAGGTTGATTTCTGCTTGAGATCGGACAATAAATATTGGCTTATTCCTTTTTCAAATATTGCTTTGCCCTTCCCGTTTATATTTATATTTAACCCAGTTTTTAGTATGATATTGTTGAATATTCTATTTTTATATTATTAATAATTTTTATCCTTCTATAGTTCTCCACATCTTTGATGCCTCTGTAGTCCAACTACAACTGTATTTTTCCTGCTCATTCCTAATTAACTATCTCATTTAGGTACACCTTAAATGCGCACGCATCGTTCTGTTTTGCTGCTATCCTACTGAATTTCAGCCCTTTAGTGTGGTATTTTGAATTTATTTTGAATATATTTTGTAAGTATGCTTCTAATATTGTAGTGAATATCCTATTGAATTAACTAGCTGGAATATTGTAGCTTTGAATTTGCTGATTGTTTATATCTGTAATTATTTTATGAAATTTAGTTCTGCAGTTGATGCAGTGGTTTTTGTCTCGTAAGTACCATATTTGAATGCTGTTTTGTAGTTCTGTATTTCTAAGCTGTAAATAGTAGTTTTATTTAATTGATTGATATTGAATAGCTCTGAATTTTTCCCTCCAATGTACTTATATTGATCAATTTGTAACTACTCTATTGAATTGTACTTTTGCAGTATTTGGTTGTAAGTTTAGTTATACACTACTAGCTCTTAAGTTATTGTATCACTTGTATTATTTTCTTCTTCTTGATTTAGCTTGTAAAACCATCCACTTGTTTCTATAGCTATAATGGTAGTATCATAATAAGAGTGTAAAAAGGCTCTGTAATCTACCATTTTTAATTGACCGAAAAAATAAATAAATAAATAAATAAATTGACAACATTCCCATTACAGCACAAAATTACCGAGGGACATCCCATTCTTGTCCCACAAATCCCATAGCTTTCCCGGATAAACAGGAAGTATTCAGTATTTACTTAGGACCTTATTTCTAGAAGTTATTAGAAAGTTCCCATAAGTCATTTTCTGGCAAATCCCGCAACTACCCTGTATTGGAAAATTCTCAGTATTTTACAGACAAATACATACGAAATGTGCAGACAATTTTAGGGCAAACATGGAGAAGTCATTTTCCCCCTTCAAGAATTATTTATGCTCTGATTCTCGTGGTTCGGCGTGGTTCTCTGGAGAAAGCACTAATTTGTTGCGTGGTGTGGAGAAAAAAAATAGAACTACAAAATATTTATCGAAAGAAGCCAAGATACAAGCGTGAAACCATATTAGTTTTCGATTCGCTTCTGCAATTTCGTTTTGTTTTGGCAAAGTTTGTTAATTGTACATTTCAGAACGTGATGTAGGCGGAAACTACAAAATAATTTTTATTTTTGTTTATAATTAAAAATAGAATAAAATATAATTTTTGTTTGTCAGAGTAATATTTGCGCTGACTGTTTGTCAGACTAATAATTGCGCTAAACTGTAAATAAAATAAAAAAATTCAAATTTGACGTTTAAAGGAAAACACTTTGAAGAAAACAACTTTGAACACAGACACACACTACTGTATACATTTTGAGAAAATACACATCAAGACTTTTTGGAATGTATTGTTTTTTAAAAATATAGAATATGGTGTCAAGGATATTTTAGTTATAAGTGAATCGCCAGAGGGCAAACCTTGAATATTAATAATTTAAACGCGAAAGGGGCAAACTTAAAAATAGTAGAAAGCAAATTTATAAAGTTTTAATTTAAACGCCAGAGGGCAAAGCTGTTAAATAATATTAAAAAAAAAGTTTGCTATTACACTTCTAAAAAAATTAAAAATATTTTAAAGAATTTAAAATAAAGAATAAAATTTTAAAACAAAAATTATTATCATTTTATCAATTTTTTATCTTACAAAGAATTTAGGATACATATAGATGTATATACAGGGTGTTTCCCCTTAGGAGGTCCATAGAGCTGGAGGTGATAGTACTCACCTAGATGAACCAAAAATTTGTATGGCAGGGGGGGGGCAATATCAACCGTTTATGGAGTTACAGGGTGATTCATGAAAAAGCTAGGTTTTCACCTACGTTTTCACAAAACACCCTGTATATTAAAAACTACAAGGCGTATTGGTCACAGTTGAGGGCTCACTGTATGCAGAACTTCATGGCCTTTCAAACGACAGCTCAACACAGCCCGTACCCCTCTCCGCTCAGAAGTTATGATGGTCTAAACTAAAAATTCGGATTTTTCTTCCTTTTTTTTTAATTTGACCTCTATTATTTTTGCAAAATGGTCGTTAACATAACTTTTTTTTATAAAAACTGTAAACTGCAGACTCTCCTCTTTAAGTTGACCTATTACATCCTATGTGTTAACTGTAGCCGTTATAACAGTTATTAACTCATAACCTATTCAGGTCACACCGAAAAAAGACGATAGTTTTTAAATTACGTGCTAAGGGAACAAATTATCGTTGAGAATAGGTTTTGAAAATAGGTTTGAGAATAGGTTTAGAGCTAATAACTCTTAAAGGGCTTCAGATAGCACATTGGGTGTAATAGGTCAACTTAAAGAGGAGAGTCTGCAGTTTACAGTTTTATAAAAAAAAGTTACGTTAACGACCATTTTGCAAAAACAATAGAGGTCAATATAAAAAAAAAAGGAAAGAAAATCCGAAATTTTTAGTTTAGACCTTCATAACTTCTGAGGGGAGATGGATATGGGACTAATTGAGCTGTCGTTGGAAAGGCCATGAAGTTCTGCATACAGTGAGCCCTTAACTGTGACCATACGCCCTGTAGTTTTTAATATACAGGGTGTTTTGTGAAAACCTAGCTTTTTTATGAATCACCCTGTAACTCCTAAATGGGTTGATATTGCCCCCCCCCCCCCCTGCCATACAATTTTTGGTTCGTCTAGGTGAGTACTATCACCTCCCGCTCTATGGACCTCCTAAGGGGAAACACCCTGTATATATACAGGGTGTTCCGTAAATGTCTTTAATCCTTTAAGGGGATAAAAGTAGAGGTCATTTGGGTAAAAAAAGTCTAGATACTTTTATATCGAACTCCACTTGGTTTTCGAGTAAATCGATAATATCGATTTTCGAGATTTTGCATACCTCTTCAGAGTAATTTCGTTATAAGTTCTATTGTAATTAATGGATTGTGACGTATCAAACTTTATTTAAAAGAACACATATTGGCCTATCTAAGAATGCATAATTAGTTATAATTGTGCCTTCAATTATTTAAAAAAAAAAAAACAGTTTTCTCTAGAATTTTTATTTCACCAAAAATTTTTCCGCACTTTAGTGGTACATTTTATTCGAGAATATCACCATTGCATGAACTTGGCAAAACTATGAAAAAATTATGCCCACTTTCCAAATGACCTCCCTAACAAATGACCTCCCTAAGTGCTATCAACAATAACAATAAAAAGTTATAAGCAAAAATTTGGAACATGTGCCCATCGAGGTAATCTTCAGTTTTTTCGTAGGATTCTATCTCCTCCTACAGTTTTTAACCTACGACAACCATTTATATGTCATTGTACGGAAATCTGAACTGGCTATTAGATAGGGTACTTTTCGATTTCGAATTTCGAAAATGGAGGGGGTAATTTCGAAAAAAAACACTTTTTTACCAAACTTGATATTTACGTAGATTTCGTTATTCCGCATTTTCATTTTTGCGGGAGGGGTAAGCTCTGGGAGGGGCGGAAGTTCAAAGTTTCAACTTTAAGCGGCTATATTTGAATAAAAACCACCAAAAATGTCTTCCATTTATGAATTTAGGACTTACTTGCTAGAACAATGCTTGGTTAAGAAAATATAGCCGCTTAAAGTTGAGACTTTGAACTCCCGCCCCTCCCAGAGCTTGCCACTCCCGCAAAATTGAAGATGCGGAATAACGAAATCTACGTAAATATCAAGTTTGGTAAAAAAGTGTTTTTTCCGAAATTACCCCCTCCATTTTCGAAATTCGAAATCGAAAAGTACCCTATCTAATAGCCAGTTCAGATTCCCGTACAATGACATATAAACGGTTGTCGTAGGTTAAAAACTGTAGGAGGAGATAGAATCCTACGAAAAAACTGAAGATTACCTCGATGGGCACATCTTCCAAATGTTTGCTTATAACTGTTGATTGTTATTGTTGATAGCACTTAGGGAGCTCATTTTGGAAAGCGGACATAATGCGGAAATTTTTTCATAGTTGTGCCAAGTTCATGCAATGGTGATATTTCGAATAAATGTACACTGAAGCGCGACAAAAATTTTGGTGGAATAAAAAATTCGATAAGAAAACTGTTTTTTTTTTAATAATTGAAGGCAAAATTATAGCTAATTATGCTCTCTTAGAAAGGCCAATATGTGTTCTTTTAAATAAAGGTTTGAACGTCACAATCCATTAATTACAATAGAATTTATAACGAAATTACTCTGAAGAGATATGCAAAATCTCGAAAATCGATATTATCGATTTACTCGAAAACCAAGCGGAGTTCGATATAAAAGTATCTAGACTTTTTTTACCCAAATGACCTCTACTTTCATCCCCTTAAAGGATTAAAGACATTTACGGAACACCTTGTATATACATTTATGTATTCATTTAAATAAAGAACTGTTGAACTGCAACATATTCATTTTGTTGCCACATCAATCAAAATCAAACCACCCCACATAACCAGTTCAATTGGTAATCTACCAATAGTTCACGTTTTAAGTAATTTTGTCATAAAAATTCAATTTGCCTGTGTTAAAAATATTGGATTTATGTATTGTGAACGTGTATACACCTCTCTCATATTCTTTCCAGCCATTATTTATTACTTTTTGTTTTTGTAAAAATGCCTGCCCATAAAAAAAATTCTACAATCACAGAAAATCTAAAACAATATCCTCAGATATTCCCCCGTATATCCTACCAATAAGCTAGGAGATCCGTAAGATGTTCTAGGAACGCTTGTAGCTGTAATTTCACATTATTGAATGCGTTAACTGTACCTAAGTACAACCACAGGAAATCCTGTGTGAAGGGTATGGGATCTACCAAGGACATCCCAACCCCGGACATTCGTCACTCACACGCATGTCCTAAGTTGTTAACTGGGACGGGACAGGATTTCCCACGGACAATTTATATATCCTAAACGGATTTCCCAGTAACATACCATGGACACATTTGTGCTGTATGGGTTAAACATGCGGTATCAAGAATAAATATTTAAAAATAAATGAAATTCTTCATACCGCATAAAACTGGCACATGCAGTTTGCAGCATGTTTCACACTCAGTAGTTAAGATTGAACATGTTCTTTATTTGTATCATATGCCACGAATTGTGAAAATAATTTTTATGAGGTGCAATGGCTGCTTTCCTTTCATAAACAATAAATTAAATTTATATTTTAAGATTTTATTGTTAAATTTGTACAAATTATGATCTCCAACGTTCAAAACATTAGATGCACCCAATAACTACGCTTCTTAACATTGTGAGAGCTAGAGCAAATTATCATCGCTACTTGAGGTTCCATTGCAACGGAACTGAAATAAAAACGTGCTGCCATTTTGTGCGAAAATTAGATTTAGTGTCTTGCACTATGTGTCATGTTGCACGTCTCATCCGGTATAAAAGTTCGCTAACTGGTGTCTAATACAAAGTTTCAAGAACGCCGCAAAATGGATTGCGCTTTTCTTTTAGAAGCAAAAGTGTTAACAAGTGCAAGGTAATTTTTTTTTCTGCGTTTTATGTGTTTTATACTTGAAACCCAAACATATTTGTGTACATATCGCACTCTGCCTTGATACCACAGTTTATGGTTTTGTTTAATTCTATTTTTGTTACTCTCATTGCCAATTGTTCCTTAATCTTGTATATTTGGTTCTCTAGAATATCTCTCGTATAATACTTGATGTTTCAAGCGCGGAAATTTCAATGTCAGACATCGCTAATAATTTTGATTTTATCCATATCCCGAAATATTCGCCCAATTTTTTAATATTCTTCAAGTAATTTTTTTTTACAGGGCGATATAATATTACGATATGATTTCTTCAATAGTTAAACCTAACTTGTAGATCTTTCAGAAGAAAAAAATTCGCATTCTTTTCTGTGTGTGGATAACAAAGATTTAAATTGAAAATATCTCAACCCTCTGTCACTTAAGTTGCAACAAAAACTTTCCAAAAGTTCTTTGAAATTTAAACAAAACTATTAATACTCAGCTATACAACAATATATCTCAAATAAATCAAAGCTTAGACAAGCTGTTGTCCTTTATCCTTGTACTGGAACCTGTTAGTACCTTCTTCTTACAACATAACAGTAAGCAAGCCACCACATCGCTTTACTGTTTACCATATTTCATTCGTGCCCAATAGAGACAGATTCAGTATGCCTCACGGTCTATAAATCTTTTGAGAAAAGATTTATGACTGAAGTCATAGGAAGTAAGAACACCCCATCTGGCCTTCAGTTGCACATGATTAGAGTCTTTATTTACTGACCATTCGGGGTATCATCAGACCAACTCATGAAGATTGATGATGCGAGGTTGGGGACACCAAATGGAGCGAAAGCTTCATTCAAATTGTTAGATTCCATTATCCTTTGGAACACATAACTCAATAGCTTGTCATGCGGAATTCTGCCAGATTTTGTAACCGTTTTCAGGACTATTACGTTTTTTTTTTTTTTGCAGTTTAGTGATCCAGAAAAATCAAGTGATTTTCTGAACTTCAGATTTATTAGGATGATTTGCTATGGATACTTTTTAGGATTGGGTTGTGAGAATCCTAGAAGTTATTGCATCCATTTTGTGCTGTTATCGGTTAACACCAGTCGAGTGCACTGCCTGTTTTTTTCTTTCTTTTTTTGAGTGAAATGCTACATAATTAACTACTAAATGACGGATGATAATTCACATGGAAATTAAATTCAGTCCATTCAATTGAGTTATTATCTTCCATATTTCAAGGGATTCAATTGATTGTAACAAAAGGAAAAGCCAGCTATGTTGGAACCTATACAAAATCTGACTCAATAAAAATATTTTCCATATTACTTTACGGGACTATTTTACTTCAGATTTTTTTTTTTTTGATAAAGATCAAATTGAATCAAAACCTATATTACCGCAATTCAAGAAAATTTCCAAAAATTATAAAAGTATTGGAAAAGAGGCAGAGACATGTATGAAATTAAAATCCGATTCGATTGCTGCAGGAGAGCTAGTTTCACATGTTGCTGTTTTTTACTTTACAGGGAACGTGGTAAATAAATATTTTTACGTGCCACAAGGTGACACAAGCGAAGCGACATCTGTTGGAAATGGAAACAACTTTAGGTTAGTGACATCCTAGTAAACTATGGGTTCGGAGAACGGAATATTCAGGAAAGTCCTAGGATAATTCGTAGAGTATAAATACGGCGCTTCTCACATCAGGAGGCGGAGTATTATTTCAGACAGCGAAGTGAACGAAGTAAACTATTTGGATTGCGATAATTAGGAGTACAGTACTAACGATAAATAAAGAGTTGATTTGATAATTATTTGTGAATTTGTGAGATTAAACAGTAAAGTTAAATAAAGAGAGAAATTTTGAATTATATCTGAAATATTGTGTTTTAAATAACGAACTAAGGCCACGCTCGTAACAATATGTAATAAAGCACGAACTAAAAATACTAACTAATACCTCTGAAGTTTTCAAAAAAAAAAAAACCGTTTATTCGGTCGGATGGCTTACCCGAACGCCAATACGTTCGGTTGGTATGTATAAAAACAAGTCTGGTTTTCGTCATTTTCACAGCTTGCGAGACAGCTGTATTAAAAGTGACTAATACCTGCACCTGAACCTGAATAATCCTGCCTTTTGAGTTCTACTTGATTTCTCAAAGGCATTCGATTTTGTTAACCGCAGCATTTTACTGGAAATGCTATCTAATTATTTTTGCGTTATGCCATTTGTTTCAGCTTTTATTGGTAACTTCTTGTCAGAACGCCACCAACGGGCTAAGTTGGATGATAAATTATCTGGTTCCTCTCACGATTGATGTACCAAAGGGATCAATCTTGGCGTCGCTCCTATTTATTTGATTAATTAACGACCTTCCTCAAGTTGGTCGCGAAGTTCGAATTCAATTATACACAAATTGGGTCCAGCTGTAGTATTAATGACAATTTGAGTAGAATCAATGCATGGTCCAAGATTAATGCACTGAAATTGAGTTCCAACAAGGTTCAATCTGTTATATTTTTTTCACAATAGTCCACTACATTTGTGATATATCTTACCAGTAAGTCTGAAGGGTAAAGTACCTATTATTTCTAATTAATAAGGTGACAAATCTTGGAATCGTATTGAACTAATACATGAACATGCTGTGACAATATAAAATAAAAAATTAGTATAATTTACTCCGGACCCTATTGTTGACTCTTGCTCTCAGCCAGTATTTGCCTTATAGGGGCGTTTTCACTACATCGAAATCACATAATTCACCTCGAAATCACGTAATTTCCAATACAAAAAACTTAACCGAAACTATCTCATTTTTGCGTAATTTCAATTAAATTACGTCGGAAATTACGAAAATTTATCCGAACGCGGTTTCCACTGTATCATTTGACATTTGTTGCATAAATTTGTCAATAAATTTTTAAGGAAGAAATTAAAATTTAAATTTAAATATTATATTAATGTTGCTGATATTTATGTGACAATACATATAACCTTTTAAGTACAAAAGTCTCGTTTATGTAATTAATTGTTTTACATGCCAATTTGGTATTTAAGTGTAGCAGCTGTCAAAGGAAATCATCTCAGCGGTAATGAAAACACCTGACTTCGTAGATATGATCATGTCTCGCCTTACCGCAATTTTCTGCTGGAGTACCCGCTAACTACATGCCTCATGAAAAGAGCCTTAGTATACTACTTCAACTTGTAAAAAAATATTGAACCATACTACCTGAGAGAATTGTTTAATTTCACAAATTCACATCGAAGTAAGAACGTTATTTTTCCACGTTTTACAAAAGACTTTCATACATTTTTCATTAATATCTACTCAAGTATCTTAATCTAATTATTTCTATCCACAATTTACATTACATCATTAAGCAATTATTTTTAAATCAATCTAATAATAATACACAAACGATTTTTTTTCCAATATGGAATATGAATTTCACATGAACGCGCCTACATTATCACATCCATTCTTCACATAGCAGAAAATTCAGATCTCGTATTTTATGAGCTTACCTTTTTGTCAATTTCTTACTTCAACTTCAATCTTATCTCAAGTTCCTTTCAAGATTTTGTCTGGAAAGGAGGAAAAAAAGATAATAATAAAACGTAGTAGGGTGGAAAGGAGCTGTTAAATTAAGGATATGAAGGCAGTCATGTAATCCGCCCTAATCGTTTACCCCCGATATTGCCGACAACATATTTCTCGGGGCATGAAATGTTGGCGATAAAATCAATGCTTATGGCTTTAAGCTTCACAGCATTGGAAATTTATTTATGTATAGAGACAAGGCATTCTAACATTTTAACAAGTATCTTGTGGCGAAAACGGGCTTATTGAATGATGAAGAGTGAACTTGGAAGCGATTTTGAGAAAGATTGATACCCGAAATAGTGTCTTCAATTTGGAGTTCCTTTAGCTTTTCTGTGGTGAATTTCGCAGTAAATTGACTTGCTTTTCTTACGTTTTTTTTATGTTGGGATATGGAATTTTTGTTTCATTTTTTAATAAAAGTTAATTTGAAATTGGATTTTGAGGAAGAGGAAATTAATAAAATTTGTGTTTTTTTGTGATGATTGCTAATTCATTATGGATGGAAAAATTAACTGACGCATCAGAGTTTAGAGCTTGATACGAGAAATGAAGTTATTCCTGACATGACAGGAAACATATATAATTTTTTTACATGTTCATATCAAATTACATCACTTGCCATATTTATAGAGGAAACAAGTACAGAGAAAATGAACTTTCCTTCGTTAAACCAGTATTTGAAACAAACCACTGACAAAAAAAAAGGTTCTGGGTTCGAATTTGTGACTGATTTTATTTTATCAGTGATGACATGAATACTGCATCATGTTGTATTGTGATAAATATTCCTTATGGCGATACAGCAAGAGCTAGATAAAAGGCACAAATTATATACAGTACTGTGCAAAAAAAATTGCTCACTTGCATTTTCCAGACATCTGCTCGAATCTCTTGGAATTGAAGGCGGGAGTGTAAATTTTATTGCAGACATTAGGTACTTACGGGTGTCTAGTTTCTATAAATAGCAATCAAATTTTTTAAATATTGCATTTTGTTTTGATAAGTCTTGTTGAAGTGAATTTGGAGTGAAATTTATAAAAAAATGGGAAAAGTTAGTGCAGAGTTAAAAAGCAATATGTTGGTATTGGCACGAGAGAATTTGTCGACACGTGTAATGACCGCTAGATCTGGGATCTGCACAACGAACTATTGCATGGAATTGAGAAAAATTTCGTGGAACGGGCAGTACAAAACGAAACAGTGGGTCTGGTAGACCACGGAAGACAACACATGTTGAGGATAAATTCTTGGCGCTCCAAAGTCTACGTAATAGATTTAGAACTTCTACAGACCTTTGACATGATCTTTTTCGAGCACGTGGGACAAAAAATTCTACAAGCGCTGTAAGGCAGAGATTAAAATAGGCCAAAATTCCAGGCTGTCGTTTTATGAGGAAGCCACTTTTGACCCAACAGATGAGGCGAACGCTTCTACTTTGGGCTAATGCGCATATTTTGTGGACCCAAGGGATGTGGGACAAAGTAATCTTCTCCGATGAATCAAAGTTAAAGCTGCATGTTGGAGATCGCTGACTGTTTGTTCGGAGAAGGCGTGAAGAAAGACTGCGTGAAGAATGCGGGCAGACTTTGCCTAGAAAACGGAGGGTGTAATAGTGCTGGGTTGCTTTTCTGGACATGAAAATGGTCGACTGTGCATTTGGATGTTTTACGGTATCAGCTTGAGCTCACAAGTATCGAGTTGTTTGGATACACATGTGACTTTGAAATGACACACTTCTAGAACGGTAAGTAGCATTGTAAGAATTCACTTAAATAAAATATTTTTAATTAACCTATCAGGAAGGAGCTACAAGTTTTAAAATGGATAATAATTTTTGCTTATTTTTCAATTTAAAGGTGAAGACCTACCTTCAAGAAAATAATGTTGTTAAGATGGCCTCCATATAGCCCAGATCTCAATCCAATCGAAAATATCTGGGCTATATTAAAACTTAAAGTGGCAAGAAATCGACCAGAGACAATTGAGAGCATTGAAACGTCTGATTAGGGATATTTGAGAGTCCGTAAAAACCAGTACATTGCGTAATTTAGATGAATCCATTCCTAATAGTTGTAAGGCTATGATAAAGGCCACGGGCGGGCCGACATAGTACAGAATTATTTCATTTGTTAATTCATTAGTGTATTAAAGAAGAAAAAAAAAATTAAAAATTTGCATAACGCTAATGATAGTATTTAATTTCTTCAACCTTCTAAACCCTATTGAAGCTCAAAGCTTCGCCGTAATTCCGAAACCTCAGCCATTTTGTTCACGAAATTTTTCTTTTATTTAAGAACGGTTTTAAATTGTCTAGAAATGTTGGAAGTAACCATTATACTTCGCATCGAGCACTACAAGTTACACATTTGGGCTTAGTCATTGAAAACTCCGACAAAATGTGAGTGAGCAATTTTCTTTGCACAGTACTGTATATGAAAGCAGAACCAGAGGAATAGTTGTGGGTTTTCAATCTCTATGTGATTAAAAAAGTAACTGGTTTGCACTTATGGACCTTGGCTACCTGCACTCAATTGGTTATTATTAATTTTCATTTTTCTAATCTTCGTCTATATAGGCATGTAAAGGCTGAACTACAATAGAAGTAAATAACTTTACGAAATTAAATGAGACTGAGGTTTACTTACGAAAAATTGATATATTTAGCCTAAATATATATCACATTCCGTAAGAGTTATTATCTTGATATTTAATGTTTTCAATTTTAAAAGGTGGTAAAAGTGAAAAAATTAACAAATGGAAGTGATTTAATTGAAGATTTTCTATTAATGCGGAGTGCCATTTTTATTCCATTTTAATTTTTGCTTTGCACTTTTAATCATTTAGTAATAATTTAATTGTTTGGATACATCGCGTTCTTACGGATTATTACCGCACTATACTTACTGAAAATTGGATACTTAAACGTAACGAAAGTTCCCCTCACATGAGTTAAAGTTAATTTGTGTACGCCTGTTAAATTAAAGGGCGCCATCGCTTTACGTAAGTAAATGTACTTACGTATACTTTTATTGTAGTTCAGCCTTAAGGCACTTTCACATCAAACACAAGAATCGACAAAATGTAAACCGAAAAACTCAATTTATTCAACTTTAAAACAAGATTTTTGCTCCAATGATTAATAAAATCATGGGAAGTCGGATAAACCAATAATTTTACATTTATCTTAGAATTTTTAAGAAAACACAATTTTTTTGATTTATCGGACAAATTTTTCCGCCGAAAAAGTTTTTCGGCCGATAAAACATATAAGTTGTGTTTTCTTAAAAATCTGAAATAAATATTACTATTTTCTCAGTAAAATTCTTAGTTTAAACTATTTCTCTTGATTTTATTAATCATTGGGAAAATAATCTTGTTTTAAAGTGGATTAAGTTGAGTTTTTCGGTTTACATTTTTCTGTTCTTGTTTTTGATGTGAAAGTGCCTTTAAGACATTTCCTGGCTCATCGTCATCGCCGACCCGAAATTACTAAAGCTAAAAACATGAATCTGGGAGTATAGATTTCTTTTCTAATGTACCTATAGAATCACAACTAAAAAAGTGATTTTTGAAGTGGGTAAAAAGTGATCTTGAAATGGAAAAATAATAAATAACTCGTGAATCAACTTGATATGCAGGACCAAATAATATACTAAAGGAATGATTGAACTCGTACTTTACCAATGTTCAAAATTACACCGATTGTGAAAAAGTGGTCCAAGTTAAATATAAATAATTCACTTGAAACATTACACAAATAAATAAAATAAACAAATAATTAAAACCATTATTTAGGTCTATCAAGGTGCTGAAATAATCCGGAATTAATTCTGATATTTGAAGTACAACTCCAATAGGAGTGAGAGAGAGAATGTCACTGTTGGTATGGAAAAACAAAATATAACGTAACGTTGAAATCTATAATCAACACTTAAATTTTTTTCGATTGTCGAAGTTCAACATAAATTATGATATATATATACATAAATACCATGAATACCGTGGATGTCCTCAGTGTACCCTTTTCAGATCAATATACTGCAGCTTCCCATCAAAGTTTGCTTCGCAATGACGATGAATGTAGTTTTTATATAGAAGACCTATACACCAAAGGTAGCCTAATATTAAGAAGATAGGGCGCAGCTGAACAAAATTGGAAATTTTTCGTGTTTCTTTAGGCCGAACAGGTGATCTCATATACTTTCGTCTTTTGCATGAATGGGGGAAATGAACTTGCACTTTTGTAGTGCGACTGAGACAACGAGTTAAAAATAAAAGTCGAGAGAACGTAGTATTACCCGAACAGCAAAATCTTATTGAATACCTACAAAATCCTTTCAAACTATTCATAATAATGTACATCAGGTCACACTACCTCTATTTTTTTTTTTTAAGAAAAAGATAAATTTCGCTTTGGCCAAGGTGCTAAAATGAGATATAAAATTCCTCTCAAATAAAATTCCAATTTTTTCTGAAAATATCAGAGAATCTAGGATGAGTTTCTCCCACTTAATCTCTTCAGAGCAAAACGAATGTAAACAGAAGCACGTGCTGCTCAAATATCATAGGATTACAGCAACAACATGTATCCATTACAGCAACAACATGTGACCAAAAACTGTCAATATTTCATGAAAACCGGTTTTCACAAAAGCGCGGGAACATTTTATGAAAACGTGAAAACTGCGTCCCTTATTGTATTATTATTGAGTTACGTTTTACAACTGGCTTGCTTACCGACTATCTACATGAATGTGGTTATACTCTAGCTGTACTGAGACTCGTCTACTCATACATACTGTACCTTCCCTTTCAAGCTATATATATATTTATTTATTTGTTTATTTATTTATTTATTTTTGGAAGTTTAAGCGATAGTATAACAGACATAATATAAATCCTTTTACATACTACCGGAAAAATATTAAAGCAAAACAGTTCTTTTTGAGAATTAATGTGAGTTAAGAAACTATTGGAAACAATACTAAATTTGAATGAATTCAGGAACAATTAATTATATAATTAAGATATACCTAGATACATTTTATCAGGAAACAATATATAAGTTCATTTTTTTTTTTGTTGTAAAAAACGGAAAGATGAAGATCTTCAAGGAGGGAGAGAGCGAGTTTTTATTATATCCAAAGTAGAGCACTTTGAGGAAGAAAGGCTATTTCCGAAGAGGTCAATGGAATTAAATATATTATTGTGTTGTTTCTGGATTCTATATAGAGGTGATTTGTCTTTAATGTTTGTCCTGGCGCTTTCGAGATTAAATGTAGGGGTACGGCGAGATTGGATTGGTGGAACGTTATACGCTAATTGTGCATTAATATCTGTGCTATCTATGAGGTTATGGGTAATTTTTAGTAGAAATAATTCGTCAATATAAGCTCGACGATCTTCGAGGCTTAATAATGAGTACTTACAAAGTCTTTGCGGATATTCTACATACATGCGATCGAATTTGTAAGTAAGGATCCTTGTAAATCGTTTTTGAACTCTTTCTATTGTGTTTACATAGACTTGATAGAATGGATTCCAAATAACGGAGCAGTATTCTAGGGTACTTCTGACTAAGAAATTATAAAGAGTCAAAAATGAGAGTAGTGTTTTAAAAGATTTACAGCTACGAAAAATGAAGCCTAATAACTGGAAAGATCGCCGTATTGTTGCATTAATGTGTTTGTCAAATAATAATTTCGTGTCGAATGTAACTCCTAAATCTTTTATTTCTGTGACACGTATTAAGGACAAATTTGAAATATGATAATGATAGTAGAGTGTATTTTGTTTTCTGGAGAATGTTAAGCAACGGCATTTATTAATATTTAAAGGGAGCTTGTTCATTATACACCAATGATGAAGGTTATTTAAATCATTTTGTAATATTATGCAATCATCAATAGAGTAAATAATTTTAAAAATTTTGGTATCATCAGCATACAACAGGCATGGAGATTTTATTGTTAATGGAAGATCATTAATAAAGAGTAAGAAAATGAGGGGGCCAAGCCTTGTTCCTTGGGGTACACCAGATGTTTGGGTGAAGGTATATGACTTAGATCCATTAAGAACTACAGACATGCTCCTATTTTTTAGATATGAATCAAACCAGTGAACTAAATTTTTATGGAAGCCAAGTTATTCATTTTTTTTTTTAATATAAGTAGATGGTCTATTTTATCAAAGGCCTTAGAAAAATCTGTGTATATTGTATCGACTTGTAAGCCTTTATCTAGAGCTTTTGCAATAACGTCAGTGTACAGGGCTAAATTGGTAGAAGTTGAGCGATGTGGAAAAAAACCGTGTTGATAGTTACTTATTAAGTGTTTGACTTGGAAGAAGAGCTGGTCGTAAATGATCTTTTCAAAAACTAGTGATAAACTATTTGATTTACTTATTGGGCGATAATTCGTTATTAATTTTGGGTCGCCTGCTTTAAATATGGGGTTAAACGAATGAGTTTTTGAACTTGTTTGGGAAAATACTTTCGAATATGGACTTATTGAAGATATGTGAAATGGGCATTGACAAATTATGTGCACAATTTTTTAAGAATATATTCGGTAGTCCGTCCGGGCCAGATTTTTTATTAATATCAAGTGAACTTAAATACCTTGTTAACATCTTCTGGTGTGCAATGAGAAATTACTATATTTTCTGTGTGTATAAATTCGTTAAACGAGCTATGGGTTAAATAATTGTGGGTGTTATTATACACTGATTTAAAATAGTCAGCAAATAGATCGCAAGTTATTTGGGGCAATGAAGACGTTACATCGTTATAAGACATTTCGGTGGGGAAGGAATTGGTTAATTTCATGCTCTTTGTATGAGAGAAGAATACTTTTGGAGCGCTTGTGACGTTTGATTCGATATTTTCTATATGTTTTTTATAACAAGCTTTCATTAGCAGTTTCACTCTTTTTCTCAAATATGAAAACGTTAGATAGCCATCGGGGTTCTTATAACACTTATAGACTTTGCTATATTTCTTTTTCAATTTTATTGCTGAGATAAGACTATATGAAAACTAAGAAGGGTATCTATTTGATTTACGATGTTTCTCTGGAACATGTGCTTCAATACATGTATTTACAATACGATAAAGTTGTGTGCAAGCTTGGTTAGTATCTAAAGTATCTATGATAGAGAAATCAGTTTGGGATAGGTACGCGTTTATTCTGTTATAGTCAGCACTGAAAAAATTACGTTTTAAGATTAGGTTCTCATGAACGAATCGCAACTTATTAAATCTTACAGAAATATCAAGTAGTGGATGATTAATTATTTTTGAATTCAACTGTTTTTAGGCTTACATCAATCCATCATTGCTTAACTTTAACTAATTTTTACAATTCATTTTTTTTTAAATAGATATAGTATATCTTTTCTCTTTTTGAGGTGAATCAATACAACACTTGAACTGGCATCCTCTTTTTAATGTGGATAGAATTTCGTCTTACTATTTTCCCCGTACCAAATTGAACTATGTATGATCGTGGTGATTCATGTTTTTCGGGTACCAAAACCTTTCATCCCTTATCCACACGTTATCTCCTTCTTTTATTTCTACTTTAACTTTCGCTTTTGTTTCTTAAATTGTTTCTTTTTATTATCGGTTCTATTTCTTCCTGCATTTTCACATTTTTAAATTTTTGTACTTTGCCAGGTATTAGTGTTCTTGTTTTTCTGCCCATTAGTACTTGGACAGGAGAGGGATGTGCTCCTTTAATAGGAGTATTTCTATGTTTCAGTAATGCCAACTACAACTTAGTATTTGTTTCTTTGCATTTTGTTACTAATTTTTTAGATATGTTTACAAACCTTTAGATCGAGGATATAGGGGACTACTTGTTGTGATTTTTATATATAAACCTTTTGCGAATTTTTTGAATTCATAGGATGAAAAAGGCATGTTATCTGCTATAATCTCTAGTGGTAATCCATGTATTGAAATAATTACCTCTAACTTTGTTAAAATAGCCTGAGCTGTTTTCTTCTTCAACGGTATGATATCCAGATATTTAGTAAGATGACTAATATTAAAAAATTGTTTCCACTGACTTCCATTACATCTAATGCAATCTTTTGAAATAGAGTTGCTGGAAGCTCATGATTCATTAATGGTTCTTTGCGATTTTTATTTCTGTATTTTTGACACACGTTGTATTTTGAAATAAGTTTCTCTATATCTGAATTTAGAGATGGCCAATATTATAACATTCTTGCTCTTTTTGTTTTGTTTTTTCAATCCCTAAATGTGAGCTATGTATTTGGTTTAATATTTCTTTTCTTAACGTTTCTGGTATGTATAGTCTATGTTCTACGAATACTAGTTCTTCATTAACTGTAAGATCATTTCTTAATATCCAGAAATACTTTAGCTCTTCGGGAACCGACTTTTTTTCATTTGGCCACCCTCTTTATATTAAGTTTTTCAAATTTTTTAGAAATGGGTCTTTTTCTGTTGCCATTTGTAATTGTTTTTTCTTCTCATCACTTACATTGATTGTGTGAACTAACTCTGACAACTCCTTAATGTGTTCTTCCTTTACTTCATTACTGTGCACTATTCTTGACAAACGATCTGCTATGTATAAAAATTTTCCCGGTACGTACCTACCTGAATTTCGAATTATATTTTTCTAATTTTAACTTCATTCTTTGAAGTCTTGGTGATGGAATTTTGTTATATTCTTTTTCGATTATACCCAACAATGGTTTGTAGATAAGTCTATGCCACTTATTACATGCGAAAACAATAGCTAAAAATTCTTTTTCAATTTAAGCATAGTTTTTTTCTGTGTTTGTAGGCTACACGATGCAAAGCACACAGGTTGTCCCGCTTGTATAAGGCAACATCCTAGACTATTTTGTGATGCATCTGTTTGTATGACTATTTTTTCTGACACATTAAACGGATTGAGAACTGTTGCGTCTTTTATCATCTTTTTCATATTCATATTCAAGCATTTTCGTGTATTTTCAATGATTGAAAAATCACATTCTTTTTAGGAGCTCTGTTAGAGGTGTTGATACCTCTGCTATAATTGGCAGATAATCTTTCATATAATTTATAAAGCCTAATAAAGTTTGGAACTCTTTTTTATTTGTTGGTGCCCCTAATTCATCTATTACTTTTATCCTATTTTTGTCTAACGTAATACCATCTTCTGATATTATGTGTCCTAGAAATTTGATTTGTTTCTGTTTTAGTTGAACTTTTTCTTTATTAAATTTTATATTTCTTTCTTTTGCCCTTTGCAAAATTATGTTCCAAAATATTATCATGCTCCTCTTCCATTTCGGTCGCGATTGCAAGATCGTCTATGTATACCGTTACATTAGATATGTCTTTGAAGTTGTTTTCATTTACCTTTTGAAAAATCTTAGGAGCTATTTTGAGGCCCAAAGGCAACCTCTTAAAGGAGTAGGATCCAAATGGAGTGCTGAAACTGCACAGCTTCTTAGATTCATTATTGAGCTTAATTTGAAAATAACCATCTTTCATATCGAAGACTGAGAAGACTTTTTTATTATAGAAATTTACTTTTATTTGTTCGAACGAAGGTATTTCATAAAAGTTATCTTTAATTGCCTTGTTTGGATTTTGAATCTAAACATAGCCTTACTTTCTTATTGGGGTTTTCTACAATTACTATGTTTGATACCCAATCACATACATTTTCTGCTGGCTCTATTATATCACACTTTGTACTAATCTATCCAATTCTACTTTTAGTGGTTCTTTTAATGTGAGAGGGATTCTTCGCGGGGCTTTGGCTACTGGAACTGCATCATTTTTGAGTTCGATGTGAAAATTTTTTAAGCAGAATCCTAACCTTTCAAACTCATATTTTTTATATAAATCTGCTGTTTCTTTCTTTTCTATTTTGTTTATCCTTTTAATCAGGCCTAATTCGACACATGCCGCTAAGCCTAGTATAGGTGTTCTTTCTTATTCTGTAATCCAAAATTCTTGATCTATTATTTGATTGCGTGTAATGCACTTTAATTTGCACATTCCCATTGTTCTTATTTCTGTACCATTATATGCTTCTAATTTACTTACTTTCATATTGATTTTAAATGAACCTGATAACGTGTGAATTATGGACAATGGAATTATATTGGCTTGGGCCTCCGTTTCTAGTTTAAATTTTTTTTAGAGTTAATTCCTTTTTACCATTTCATACCATGCGTTCTCTTCAACACTTTTTAAATTTTCATTTTTATTTTTGATTGTGTTAATTGTAAAACTATCACTATCATTACTTGTACTTGCCGTTTTCTCAATTACGTTTACTATACGACTTCTACACATTTATGCGAAATGATTCCAATTTTTTCCATATGCTGGACAATTTCTTCTTTCATGGTTTTTTCCACATGATGCACAGTCAATGTTGTTTTGTTTCTCCTTTACATTGTATTTCCTAAAAGAATTTTTATCGTTTTTAAAATCAATTCTCTTATAGTTATTTGAACGATATTAATTAGAGTTATTTCTTTTATCTTCAATACTTAGCGTATTTCCTGATTTGTTTTGTACAGTAGCAACAGCATTCCATCTGCTCCTCATGTTGTTATTCATTTTATGTTTATCTGATTGCATACTCGTGACCTCTACTGACCTTGCCATGTCGATTGTGTACAGGAATTATGTGATTACATAGCATTAATATATTTAAGGTAAAATTACATTAACACTTTTTATAAAGTCAATCAACTCAATAACCCTATGCGTCAGTATTTCATAGTTCACGCCAATAAACCTTATACTTATTACATCAGCATTTTACAAATGTCAGTGAACTTAGTTAATCGACATGAAATGCGTATATCAAGATATTGATGCAATGTAATCAAAAGAATATGTAACCATAATAAGTAATAAAGTTTCAGTTTTCAATATACATTTTAATCGAGCAAGGTGTTTTAATCGTTATTATCCAAAGTAGTTGTAAAATTATTGTTTCTGCAGTTCTAATTTGTCTGTATCGAGAAGTTTTTTTTTTTGCAAATTCTTTTCTCTGGTTCCTATGACTATTCTGTCCCTTATCATTCGATCTGGATCCGAAAAATTACAGCGTGTGGCTAATTGCCTTAAATCCATCAGGAACATATCAAATGGTTTATCCGATTCTTGTTCTCGTGTATGGAATACGAAACTTTATAGACCTCATTGGTCTTGCCTGTACAAAAAGGTGGCATAAGCTTCTGTTATTTTTTTATAGCTTTTTCTTTCCGCTTCTGACAAATTCAGTACTGCGTAAAATTTTTCTATAGCATCGCGTCCAGCAGCATTCAAAAATATCTCTATCTGTACGGGCTCGGCTTTCGCTTCTAATTCGATTGCTATGGCAAATATTTGAAAATTTTGGCAAAACGACTTCCAATTTTCTTGAAGATTTCCTGATTTCAAATTTCGTTCTTCTACTTTTTTTCACGTATTCCATTATGCGTTTTTTTCCACATACACAACTTTAATTTTCTTATGTGGCCGCCCTTGTGGTTTTTTATAATTAGCAATAAATGCTTTTGATGCATTCGCCACTCTTCCCATCTGATTATAATCTGTTTATTTTTGCATCATCCACTAATATTTAACGTTTTATTTGTTACTGTGGCTTTTATTTGTCAATTTTTTCACAATTGTTTTCACTTGCACGTGTTTTCACTTGCACTTTTATTGGACAACCGGCTGCGCCATGTATTATTATTGAGTTACGTTTTACAACTGGCTTGCTTACCGACTATCTACATGAATGTGGTTATACTCTAGCTGTACTTAGACTCTTCTACTGATACAGACTACACTTATAATTTATTTACGAAAATGAGTCATTTGCCATGTATGCAATTTGCGCTTTCATATCTTCATTCATAAAAGTTTTAAAGAGAGTCTTATTTCTTTTTTCATTTTTTTCTTCCTTTCTTTCTTCCTTTTCTTGCGTATAGACTTAAAATATAAAACAATCGAAAACTTTTCTATGTCCTAACTTGTCATTGAGTTAACATTGCCTTCACACACCTCTGTACAAATTTCACATACAAGACTTGTAATGTGGTTGGTTAGGTGCGGGTCAGCTCTAGAGTAATCCAGGGTGAATTTCAATGAGAAGACGTGAATGCTTTAACTCCATTATATTATTTATTACAAACTATTAGAACCGTAATATATATGAGCTTTGTTCAACTACTTAAATAGTGTTTAACTAAATACTCACTGCGCTCTCAACATACTTACTTATAAGTATATACGGCTAGATGTCAAATACAAGCATTGAAATCCGGATTTGTTCGTATTTCCTAGATCAGACGAGGATACGCACAGGTTTCAGTAAACAGAATACGGATGGCCTCGTATTCACTGGAAGCAGACATGGATGTCTACAAGTCTCAAAATATGGAATACGGAATGGTCTCCAATTCTCTAGAACAGTCTAGTTATGTGGATGGTCTCACCTAACTATACTGGCAAATTGGTTGGGGGATGTTCACTTCCAACGAAAATTTGATCTTGTAAGCTGTCGCAGTACGCGGTCTTGATTGGTCGACCCGTGGAGATCAACTGATTTCTACGTCAAGTCAAGTCAAGTCAAGTGCTTTTGCGCTTTCAAATTTCTTCCTTGTCTTCCTTCTTTGGATTTTTTTAGATGAATTTTCACATCCTTCAGATTGTCTTCTTTTAGGGGGCGTTGGGGCTCATCTTTGACCCTCAGTTCGATTAGATGTTTTGATATTTTCTTCTTTTTGATCCTTGGTTTGGTTTTTATCATCTCTCGTGTTGTTTGTTAGTTCTTTTCATTACAGCTGGTGTGCCACATCAGCTGTAGTTAATGACTTTCTCGCAAGAGTTTGTTGTTAAATTTGGGAGGGACTGGGAGGGACTGAGGATTGGATATGTTTTGGGATCTTTAAGATGTTAAGGACTGGAAAGTTCCTATACTGGTAGGTTTCATCAGAGACATTCCCGGGGTTCTTGAGGTTATTTGGAATTACCCCCTGTAGCAATCTCCTTTGGTGTCATGGAAACTTATTATACCTTCGTGAAGGTAGATGCTTCTAGCATCAGATTTAGCCAAGAGCAAGGTGACAGGTATTTGAAATTTGCCGGTATTAGAAGATCCGGCAAGTTGTTTATGAGTGGGTTTCTCGACTTGTTTTTCAGATTGACCGAACAGATATTCCTTGATAGGAGTTGTATTGGCTGCCTCGTACAATACTTCGTTACGCTAGTATTTTCCGTTGGCTCTTCTATGGGGGTCCTGTGCAAGCTCTAAGAATCTTTCTTTCGAGCTTGCTAAGGCGGTTCATATAAGTGGGGGAGATTGTGTGCCATATGGGGAAAGCAATAAGTGATGACAGGCCTTATTAGTTGCTTGTACATGAGTAGTTTTGTCTGGGTTGTGAGTCCGTCCCTGACATTGATTATATGGCTTATAAGGCTGTACGCGAAATTGGATTTGCTAGTGGTTGCTTTAGCATGGTTATTGAACCGTAGGAGTTCATGGAAACTTACTCCTAGATATTTCGCTGTTTGTGTGGGCTTTATTGCTCCTCCATTATACAAATACATTGCCTCAGAATCCGCACTACCGAATAGGTAAGAAAATTTTCCTTCACTTAGTGAGTACCTACGTCACAAAAGTTCTCCATAGTAACACTCATTAAGTGAAGGGAAAAATCATATTCTATCACTTTGTGCTGATTTTGAAGCAGTGTTTTTCCAAAGTTGTTCTTGTATTTTTTATTTTCGCTTCAAAAAATTTGGTGTCAAATTCAAGGTATATATTGAAAGTAAACTCTTAAAGAATAATCGTATTTTTATAATTTTTATGAAAAAGCCTTTCTACATATAATTCACTACAATTCTCTTATAATAATAATTTGTCCTTAAATCGTCCGACCAAGGCAAGAAAATCCTACCAATTCAAATATAAATAGTCGCCATAGATTATAAAATTCCTATGGAATCGGCATTCATAGCTACTGTTTAGAGGCGTTGTAGTTTGTATAATTTAGTATGCGTAGTATACGAATTCTACGCAGACGAAATCACGGCAAAAGTTAAGCCACGACCTACAAGATTCCTCTGCCTTATTATCTATGTAACCCATAACCTGAATAATTAATAAATCACAAGAAGCTAATGAACTGAAGCCTAAAGGTATGACAATAATACTTGCTAATAATAGAATGAGTGTTCCTACTCATGTTACTCAGTGAACTTAATCGGGCACCGCACGGGAATTCTTTTATGTTTTGGGGATCTTGAACTTTTTTTGGAGTACTTGGGCTCTCCTAACTGGTGGAATTCTATTGCATCAAACCCGATTTTTATGATGTCAATCCACACTATTTAAAACGTGCAAATGTTCTCTTAATCTGGAAGGTGTTTGTACCCAACACTTGGACCACAAGCTACTCTTTGTTCATAGTCTGACCCTTGCTATTCTGTATTACAAGAAGTTTTGAACATACTTAAAAGTGAAATGGATTCATCCTAAAACAGAATTTCTATGCAAAAGTAAATTTAATAAATTCTGGAACATTTGACTTGATTTAACATTTAAAATTGAATTGAAAACCATTTCAGGACGAAAGAATATCTGTTTTTCATTTAAAGCTCGAGCATCTATCTATTGATCGATCTATCTACATATTAAGACCGAGTTCAGCATTTTCATAGCTTTTCATTTATTCCAACAAAATACCAATGCCAAATTTTCAGCAGCAATTGACTGCCATGTTGGTTGCACCTTGAATTTAGTATACCCCCCCCCCCTTGCAAGGTGAGTAGTTTGTAGAGTTCTGAAATTTTAATTAATTAAAAGTGTACATAAATCAGGATAGAATAGCTCTCATTCTCACCCGAAATCCATTCATATCTCAAATTTGAGGACCTCGTAGTTGAGGTTGAATGACATTCGAATGTTGAAGTTAGGTTTGGTGTCCAAGTTGGGTACAGAATGTGTGTGGGACCCATGAAGTTTTGGTTTGACTTTGGTATCAGATATTAGTTCATTTTGGACATTAAAGGTTATTGCGAAAATGTATGTCGAACAAATTAAATTTGTTGGATATGCTTCTTAACTCTGTTGGCTTTTTATGTAGGTTAAAAGATACTTTGGTGCTAACTAGTAATTTTTGGTCTTTATTCTCAGGTTTACAGAGATTAAAATCTCCGACATGTCTAAACCTCAAGAGTATTGATTACTCCCCAACAAGTAGAAAAACAAGTAGAAGTATAAAATGTAATGGCATGAATGAAAAACAGGCGTTAAGTAATCAAGTATTCAGATCTGAACCTAATGAATTATATTGACTGTTTTAGTTGATCGCGCGTATTAAAGGATGCTATATAGGTTGATTAGACTGCCGTATTGGATGATTTTAACTAAAAGGTTCGCCGATCGAAAATTCAAGAATGTGAGAAGATCACAACCCTGAAAAGAAAGTCATAGAAGCTGAGACATGATCACAAATTATGAGGATCTATATGTATTTCTAAAGATGGATGTAAACGTGATCAGTCAATTATTGAAATTGAGATAATCAAGTTTTCCAAATACTTCGCAAAAAGTACATTATCACAAGAATAATCAAAGAACGATCATGGAACATGCGCATGGGGGGTGTGGTAAAATAGCTCGAATTGCACCAACAGCGAAGACCACAGTATATTTGACGTATGTTTGATGTGATGAGATCGCCCCCTAAGTGAGCGTGTTCCTCATAATTTCACCTAAATTACGGGTTGTAATGTTTCTTTCTTCTGATAAGCCTTCCTTCTATTCGCCAATGGTTGCTGAGTATCTTAATAAGAAGAATAAGATTATATTAACTCCGAGATACTAGATACTTCTAGCTACTACTTCTATGCACTTGTATCTCGACCAAGTGAGAGGTAAGAAGCTCAGGGATTGGTCTTAATATTATTGGTGCTGATATTACCAGAGCTGCGGACAGCTCTATCACTGATGCCTTTAATAGCTTACAGCTAAAAAGTTCAATTGCAAGAAGGCAATGTTATGAGAGCTAGGGAGCTCTATTTACTTTGGGGTATCCATTCTTTAGGAGCTAAGGGAGCTCGCTTTCAATAAAATACCACTTGGAGTTAAAATAAACTCTGATTTTATTCGACAAATTACAGTTCTTTTATACGTTCAAAAAATCGCCTACTTCATCAGTATGCATATAAAAATTAAAATTGCTCAGTCGATCACTTGAAATCGGTGCCAGTAAGCTTTATGCTGCTATACTCGAAGATCATTGTACATGCATAATGCTTGTTTACCCATGGTGTGCTTAATTTTTAGCTTCGTCATATGGACCATCTATGTAAAAAAGCATTTTTTTCCCTTGTTTACGATTATTCTATTGCAATTTCATTCATGCAAGTGTACGATTCATTCATGTAGTAAAATTCGCATTTTTTTTTTTGCTTTAATATTTTGATTGCATATTTTGTTATGTGCATGAAAAAAAGCAGTGGCCAAGAATCGAGCCTTGCGGAACACCAGAGTTATTACTAAGGAATACAGAGTAATTACTTAACATTTAAAACAATGCCCGGGAACATCCTGTTAGATAATCGAAAATAAGCTTCGTTGAACTTTGGATAATTTAATGTAGTCATGATGCGTGAACCACAGTATCCAATGCTTTAGGGAAGTCAAGGAGCATGAGTAGCATTAATTTATCCAAATCTATTCCTTCTTTAATTTCACTGACCACTTTCAATAAGGCTGCGGTGCATCTATACGTGGGACGAAAAACCAGATTGGAAACTATGAACGAGGCTGTTGAAGCGTAGATAATGAGCAATTTGCAAGAACATTAATTTTTCAAAAACATTGGATACCAACGGTAAAATGCTGTTAAGGCGGAAATCGGAGCAATTGGATACAGGCACAAGTATTACTTTAGATAACTTTTAGCTTTCCAGGAATGTTGAAGATATACCCAAATATGTGTGAGAAGAGTGGTTTTACAATAAAACCTGGGAATCCGGCACACATATAGCAGGCAACTTCTTACTTTTGTGATCGCCCCCCATCCCTCCCCAGTCTCTAAATTATATTGTAAGATTTTTAAATGTTCATAATATAGGTACTCCTAAGATCTATCCAATGACTATCAATATCCCTGAATTCGACAAAAAATAATAAAATTTGATTTCTAATAATTTTTGCTTAGCACAAAAAAGTATGCATTAAAAAAATAAATAAGAAATAAGGACAGAATTTTTTTTTTCATATTGTTTCCTTCAATCGATTTTCCTTATTATCGAAATATTTCATAGAATTTCAGAATAATTCCTATAACTTTTTGTAACAAACGATTTCATCCAATTCACACATTTTACAAACATTTTTAATTTGATCTGTTTCCTTCCCAACAAATTAATTAATTTCCTGTGGAGAAAAAAAACTTAAAATTCATCTGAAGGAAACAATTTAAATTCCGTAGCATCTCTGAATCCTTAATAAGAAAACATTATCACAGCGAAACACTACTGCACTTGTTGGATTCGCTCTGATTATGTTCGTTTTAAGATGAATTTTCTATAACAAATGTTTTCTGAGTCCCAAGCTGCAATTTTCCTAGATGTTTCCCGAATGTTTTTCTAAATTAAGTACGTTTGCGAGTGGTATGTATGGTGTCGTGTATAATATTAATTTTGCGCTTCTTTATAACATTATGATGCGATTGCTCATTTAGGGATGAGCACTGTTCCTTCTCATCCCAGTATAAATTAATCTCTTCGGTAATTTTTCTATCTCACGAAAGTTAAATAAAGTTGGATATATTTATGTATGTACGTTTCTAGTTCCTCCTAAGTACAATCCATCTTTCTATCTAACAGTAAAAATATAAGTATGTTCTGCTGAAACATATATAGTTACCATGAGTCTCTGGGAAATAATGCAAACGTCACTCACAGAATCTTCAAAGGTGATGAGTTGACAAAACTCGAGAGCAATTTATTTTGCTTATGTCACTGCCAACTTCGTAATGGGGAAGTGACTCTCACTAGATTTTGATTATAAGTGTGTAGAAAATGTAAAGATTTTTTGCATTTTTTACAAACTTATACGATGAGTCCTGAGAACAATGCTTGGGGAGTATGTTAAAAGGGAGTTTCGGGAACAAATTTACTATTGATAATATTTTATTTGGAATGTCATTTGTTTTTTTACATACATAAAGGAAATGTACTCCTCTTTTGAATTAAGTAAGGTAGAATTCGCTATACACTAAGCATATTTGAGAGAATCTTTATCGAACCGCTCTTTGCAGACAATTGTGAATTTTGTAATATGGAATTCAGATAAGTCAATTTCTGGTCAGATCAACTATTTGTGAGTAGTTTAAAAACTTGTTTCAAAGATACACTTTTATCTATCCAAAAGATCTATTAAATAAAGGAAAATTACCTCTCATGCCAGTATGTTATAAATACCTGTCACTCCTGCTCCTAGCAAATCCATAGACTACATACATATAAACACTTACCTCCACAAAAGTTATTAGTATTAAGTGGGTAATATTTTACGGTTGTTGGACCCCAGCAGCTGTAGATGAAATAAACTCAATGCAAGGAGAAGTTCATAACCCCAAAGCACAACTATCCAAGAGAAGAACAAACGAAGGAAACTAATCGAAATGAGAGCCAAAGATAAGCCCCAATGCAATTCGAAAGATACCCAAGCAAGATGACGATTCATAATGGATTAATGAGAACAGAGAAAAAAATAAATACTTACAAAACTTGAGTTAGCTTTTTCTCAAATTTTTGACAAAAAATCTTTTGGTTACACGAGAAGTATTGGCTGCTTGCAGAAAATTTGATTGATTAAAACCCTATGGAAATAAAGATTTCATTCGCGAATGAATCATATGTTTTTGGGGAATGAAAATGGTTGCTTCGTGCGGGAATCTATCCCGCGCGAATTATTCACTTTCGAGTATTCACGAAGAAAATAAAAATGCAATTTCCAGGAAAATGTAGAACAAAACATGATTCACTTCCATTCGTATTTCGTGATCTCTAATGGATATTTTTGAGGCCAGCCCGTCCCTTTAACTCGTACACGAATTTGTCTATATATTTCTTTTTTACTATTTTCGACACTCTCGTAGACCCACTTTTCGTCATCACAGGTTCATGTCGCGTGACAATTGAAGCTATCAAAATTTGAGCTGGAAATTTCCATGGAAAACCCGGAAAATCAGGAAAAATCATTTGAAAATTTGATACAAATTTGATTAGTGATAAATCCGTTTCAGGAAAAATGCAGAGTCTTTCGATATTTCCGATGAAAACTTGCAGAAAAAATCGAGGAACGCTTCTCCGGAGTTTTTCCGACCAAGGAAGCGTTTGAGCGTTTTTCAACCTAAGACAAAGTTGTAGAGCGAAATGAGTTGCATAAAGTAGCTTTTGTGGAAAACCCGGAAAAGCGGGAAAATCATCGGACAAATTTTCATCGATATAATTAGTGATAAATCTGTTTCAGGAAAAATGCAGAATTTTCCAATTTTTCTGGAAAATTTTCCGAAAATTTACGGAATTTTCCGACTTTTTCGGAAAATTTTCCGAAAAAAAAGTTTTATAAGTTATGCAGAGTCATTTTTTTTCCGCCCTACTGGCATCAATACTTTCCCTTCAACAATCATGAAAACTTGCATGAAAAATAGAGAAAAATTCATTTAAATTTTTAAAAAAATTTCATAGTAATAGGAAAAGTCTGTGGAAAACATGGAAAATCGGGAAAATTCATGTAATATGGGATCAAGTTGGAATACAGCTAAAAAGCGCTGTTTAAAACATAATTTGAATTTCAGAAAACCATTGCAGTACTTCAATGATTTGATACTCGAATAAACTTTTTTGAAAAACTGGTAAATCAGTGTCTTTTCATCCGTCATAAAATTGTTTTAAAATAACTCCATGCAGCACGTAAGAACAATTTAGTTAACGTGAAAAAAGCAGAAAATAAAATAAGTAAAAAACGGGTTTTCAAACTAAACTGAGGCCAAGCGGCATGAAAAAGTAGAAAATAAACTGTTCTTCACACACAGAGGTGGACTCAGATTTTATTCGCTGACAATCACCGATATATTTCAGTATGATCAATCAGAGGTAATAAGTGATTTGATTCATGAAGAGGAAAAATATTCAAGAGAAATGTCCCAACCAAAAAATCTGAGTCCACCTCTGTGTTTGAAGAAAATTTTATTTTCTACTTTTTCATGCGGCTTGGCCTCAGTTTTGTTTGAAAACTCATTTTTTACTTACGTGAATGTTTACGCACCTAACTAAAAACTGATTCTTATCAATATTTTCAAAAAATCCGATATAGAAAAAATTTTTAGTACTTGGAAACTCAATTCCAAAACAAAAAAGCTTCAAACGCTCATTGCTAGAGGGAATAAAAGTAATTTTGTAGTTCTTTTCAGAATCTTGCAGTTGTTGCGGATTGTGCTTTTTTGGTTTTTCCGCATGTGCTTTTTAGTTTCCTGATGTTCTGCAGTATTCAGGAAGAAGATTACAAGCAGTGCTCTACTGACGTTTACCCTTCGACGTTTCTGTCTTTGCTACGAATTGAAAAAAAAATTGTATTGCTGAAAAAATATAAAATCAACGATATCTCGGCCTGAGTTAAGGAAATCAGGGCCAGGCTGGTCAAAAATTACTTTTTTATAAGAGCTGACAAGACTCAGGTTGATTCGAATTCTAACATGGGAGAGTTCTTCAAAATTTGTTGAAGATATCGATATACTTACTTTCAAAATTTAAAGAAACGAGGATAAGAAAAAGAAGTGACTCGAACCTTTTGTATCACAAGATGATGACGTTAGTGTGTCAACAAAACAAAAACTTCATACACTTATTTTTGAATTAATTTATCTTCTTATATTCTTACTGACATGGGAGTATAAAACATTGGAACAAGTTTCCAAAGATTTTCGATTCTTTTTCGGCCATATTTTCAGCAAAATGGACGAGGAAAGTCGGAGTTGTTTCAATAAACAATTTATTGATTTTGCGTGGTATTTCATTTCTTTCCATTTTCTATTTTCTTTTGTTTTTTCAAGCCACTCAATTTCGCTATTTGAGACCCGCAGATGAGTCACAACTAAAACTTGAAACTTGTCATCCAAAATCAATTAGTTGTGTATTGAAACAATAAGAATTCGTTTTAACTAGTGCTCCGGAGAATCCAAAAATAGCCTTCTTGAACATGTATAAAGACTTCCTAGTAGTAAATAATCTCGTTTATTTTTAGGGGACGTCGCCGAATATTAAGTGTTGAAATCATAGAAAGACTACGACTCATGGATTATAATTTATCAATGCTAGTACCTATGAGAAGTGGGCGAGCAGAAGGGCACATGTCCCATTTCTAAACAAGTCTCCCACTATGATTTTAATAGTTTCTGCTACTTTTGGTGCCTTTCCCGGCATGTTAAGAACATAGAAAGATGTCAGATATACTTACTAGGAGGAAAAAATAAAAACAAAATGGACATGTACCATTCTGATTTCACAAACTGCGCACATTAAGGAACCTGTTTCTTTTTGATCGCACAATAATGGAAATGTTCTATTTTGTTCAGTTATGGGCAGAGCCGGACTGGTGGTACGGGCGATCGGGCGCTAGCCCGATGGGCCGGTTGTTTCCGGGTTAAAACGACTACACGTATTTACCATATATGTTCTCTGGATGAACGCTACGGTTGTTGCGGTTTGTGCAGAGTTATGATTTAAAAATACTCAGAATTTCCCCGCAACCTATAAACAAAACAGGCCTCGGAACCAAGGAAGGTTGTGAGCGTTGCCAAATACCAAGATGGCATTATAGATACCAAATCTGGCATCAGGAAGCTTCGAAAGCATTCGCTTTTTTTAAAAAAGTATTTGGAATTTTTTAACATCATAATAATTTTTTTTTTCGAAAAACGCAAGAAAACTGAATTGTTATCAACAAGGATTTTTTGCTATATCTAACTATGTGTACTTTCTAAGCTTTTAGTAATTTCCTATTATGCTATATTTTTTATGGGTACATACACTATTCAGTAATTTGCATTACCATGATTTATTTTTTTATCCTTTTAAAACAAAGTTCGCAATTGAAAATCCAATAAGTGCGCAAAAACTGTTGTTAAATTTTGTTTTTGTTAATTCTTAAAAAAACAGGTAGTTTTATTACAAAAACTATTTAAAAACAAACAGTCGGGGAGGAGAGAATAACGATCCATCTCTTTCCTCACTTCCTTCATAAGTAAAATTGTTGGTCTTTCGAGTAGTGTTTTCATAGAGAAACCCTGTTTAAGTTATAATATTACGGGTGAAAGGGTCAACCGCTCTTATACAAAATCATGCAGGCATGTTTTCTGTATTAATTTCTACCTTCCTCTTTTTTAACATATTTCAAATTCTAGAAAAAAAAACAATTTTATATTGTTCGGTACTTACTATTTAGCATAGAATCTAGCAATCCTTGTTTGAAAGAATAACATTATTTAGCATCTCCTTTTTAAAAATCGGACATTAAAATTTGAAAGTGAGTTGACGGCTCTGTAATTCTCTATTCAATGTACAACGCAACACATCTAATGCGTTTCATTGTTTCATTGTAATAGAAATAGTGCGGAGTCTCAGCTAATAAATGGTGATAACCGCCGCATTGTGTTTCCCGCTAAATCATCTTACTGCAATGCGATATGCGACCATTTTCAATATCTCTATAAAAGACATGCTAGGCTGTTCTCTGCGTACAGTGAATTTTCATAAATTATAAAGTGCTTACCGCGAGGTGTTTACGTTTAAGTATTCTTGTTTTCAATCATTCAAATAAATTTTAAAACCAAGTAACTAAGTAAGTTGTGTGTCACTAAAATTACATTTTTGGACCAAATAATACCATTTTCGAATTAAACGAAACTATTTTTAAATTAAATGAAACCTTTATCGCCTTTGAGTGAAACCTTCTTCGCATGGATTGAAACTTTTTCGAATAAAATGAAACTTTTTTCAAATGAAATGAAACCTCAGCGAATAAAAGTGCAATTAACTTAATTATATATTTCATTTTTTCTGCCAGAGTAATTAATTTTACACTTTTAAGTGTAATAATATTTGTAGTGCAGTGTAAGTATAGCACAGTATTTCTCATTTCATTACCTGGAAAATGTTGACAGAAGAAACATTATTTAATAATTTCCAAGAATAATGGCCCAAAAAGGGCCGGTTTACTTTTTATTGCTAACGGGATGAGAGTAATTAAGTGAGAAATACTTCACTAAAACTGTACCGCACTAAAAATCTCTTTACATTTTAAAACTGTTACTGTAAAATTAATCAGTATGTTAGAAAAATTAAATTAAATTGCGATTTTTATTCATTTTTATTCATTTATTTTATCCGAACAGGGTTTAATTTAATTTACAAATGCTCTGTTAGAACCCGCTGATATTGTGTATGGAATTCCAAAATTTCTTTATTTTTGACAGGCTTTAGTGGAATATTGAAGATAAGTACCTAATATTTGTAAACAAAATTACGAAAAAGTCAGTTGAAAAGTTCATTTCATTTAGGAGTATATTTTGAGATTAGAGTACCACAAAAGATCAGAATCAGCTAGGCAACACCAGACAAAATAATAACAAATAAAAGCGTGGAAAATAGAAGCTAAACAGAAATATTAATTAAAATTCGCACTTACTACTAATATTTTTTGATTAATAGTTGCGATGAAACGAATATCTACTAATCAGTGTCAATCACGCGTAAAGAAAAGTGTGTTTTTATTTTGTTTGACTCACTATGAAAGCACTGATATATATATGTGTACTATTTCGTTTTCCAGACGACTTATTCGGCAAGCATTTAAACTTTATTTTGCTCAGTTCAAAGGGAAGAGCTCCATCCTGGCCAAACGTATACTGAGTGGAAAAATGACGTGCGAATAGAAAAATCTATCTTAAACTGCTTGTGCTGGGCTAAGTGGGAAATCAGCCTTACAAACTGGGTTGTTTCTTATAAAAGGCACTTTTGGAAAATCCAATGGGGCCGGTTTGGGGTGTTTTGCCCGGACCGATTGGAAGACCCAGTCCGGCTCTGGTTGTGGACTTATCCTAACAGATTTTTGTGTACATGTGCCATTTTCTTAGCACATCTACTTTTTTTGTAAAAAACGAAGGTTATTGAGTAACTTCAATATAATAGACACTATTCCGTCAAAAAACGAAAAACAACCGACCCCCGATATGTGTCCTTTCATACGCCCACTCCTCATATATCGCAGAAAAAACACACAACTATTTGCAATTGCGGCACTTTTGACATGGAAAACATAAGTAAAACGAAAACCTTTCTACCACCAAAATACAATTGAAACACGAAAAAAAAAATTACGAAGAAAATTGTTTCTGTTTACCCAAGAAACCATTTTTAATTTTTTCTTTTCTTATAGGTTAATCTGTTGCTAAAGATAACCAAGTATAGGCGCATAGTCGTTCTTCGAACATTTTAGTTAAAAATTAATTAAGCAGATAGCGATTTAAGCCAAAAATAGCCTAAACTATAAGTTAAGTCAGTGAGCTTTATTGGCTGAAAATTAATTGATTTTAGACTTAACGGATTTTTGTACTCGTTGTAAATCGGTATTGTCACAGGATTGATTTTTACAGACATTGATATCGAGTAAAAAGTGTGATGGTGCTTGTAACCCTGTTTGTTTTACCGTAATTCCCTAAATGAGTTTTCATATTATAGCAACTAAAATCCACAAAAATCAGTGATTGTCAGAATGCAATAATTATTAAACCACAGAAAATGTAGTACCAACCTATTAAAATTAAAGAACTGACTGAAATTGATAGTCATGTAATTAAATATTTTTTTTTTAAATAAAGAACAAAAAAACACGCGGAAAAATATTTCTTCCCCACCACAGCTGAAGAGCTTTATCACAAAAAAAAAAAAAATGTGTTCTTGCAAATGTAATTACAAGTAACTTCAGCTTTACTGAAAATGGTGTTACAAACAAGATTAATTAACACGCATTTTACCAGTTTTACTTCATTTTTGTTTTCCGAAGTGGGACTCAGAAAAAAATTTCATACTATCACACCCAGGAGAGAGGCTGCACGCAAGGCGGCGTGCTTTCCCCAGTACTCTGGTGTATGTTGGTTGACTCACTCATCACGGTGCTGAAAAACGTGAGATTCTCATGTGAAGCGTATGCGGATGACATCCCTCTGCTCATTTCCAAGCACAGCATGGCTGCTGCCTGTGCCTCCATGCAACGAGGCCTCAATATTCTTGAGGACTGGTGCACCCGTCATGATATGACATTGAACCCAACAAAGTGCAGCTTGGTGCTCTCCTCCAGAAGACGTAATCTGGGGTACTTTGTTCTTCCAAAGTTTTTTGGACACACTCTGCTACTCTCTCCTCATGTCAAGCACATCGGAGTCTTCCTTGAGTCGATGCTGACATGGGGATTGCACGTAGAGGAAAAAGTTAATGCGGCTATGAGGTTCTTCGCGCAATGCAGGAAAGCTTTGACTGCACATGGGGCATGAGACAGAGGGTTGTGCATTGGATGTACAACTCGATCGTCAGACCCAAGCTCACCTATGCCTCCTGTGTATGGTGGCCCAGGACGCTTGTGGGGACAGCGATCTACGGCTACATCGGCTCTTGAGCTCCTACTCAATCTGCCACCCCTGGATCTTGTCATTCAGGCAGATTCCAAAAGGGCTGTGTGCAGATTGCGCTTATGGGGATCTTGGGAGGACGGCTGGACTGGCTCTTCTTATTGCTCCATGGCGTATCGGCTGGACTTGGAAAACCCTATGGCCGGTATGCCACGGGATGCGATTGTACCTGAGCTTCGTTTCGGGCGTCGCTTCTCTGTGAGCTTTCCTGCAAGGGAATCGTGGACTGAGGGAGGTGCCTTATCGAGCCTTCCCCGGACTGCTCTAAAAATCTTCACCGACGGCTCTCTCACTAATGAGGGAGCTGGGGCAGATGTCTACTTTCCTGAGCCTGATTTTGGAATGGAGTATTCACTTGGAAGACACACCACTGTCTTCCAGGCTGAAGTCTTCGCCATCTCAATGGCAGCGAAGTTAGCCCTTGATATGCAAATCAAGGGAAAAGACATCGCTATCCTTTCGTATAGTCAGGCAGCCTTGGTGGCTCTGAATGGCCCTCGGATAACGTCTAAGTTACTGGGGGATTGCAGGTCTTCAGTGGATAATTTGTGTTTTCACAACAAAGTATCACTCCTGTATGTTCCTGGTCACATGGGGATCATGGAGAATGAAAGGGCTGACCTTTGAGCTAGGGCTGGCTCCGATTCTCCTCTCCTTGGACCGGAGCCCGCCGTAGGTGTTGCCACCTCGAGTATCGGGTCTCTCATCAAAGCGGATGTTCATAGGAAACATCAGCAGAGATGGGAGAACATGAGTTCTTGTAGGTGTACAAAACTGTTTCTTGATGCGCCCAATGGGAATATCTCCGATTTTCTCATGGGGCTCGGAAGGAAACAATGTAGAACTGTGGTTGGCATCATCAACTGCCACAGCTCACTTCACGCTAATCTAACAAGGATGGGAGTTGTTGATAGCCATGAGTGTCTGTCCTGCCTGGAGGGAGAGCCTGAGACAACCGAACACTTTTTGTGTGAGTGTCCGGCCTTCGCCCGGAGCAGACTGGATACTCTAGGGTCTGCCATCTGTGGATGAGCTGAAAACCTTCCTCACCAAGACCTGATGCGCTTCATTAAGAGCACAGGTAGGTTTTGGTGAATGGGATTCAGGATAGTACAATGCGCCTCCGTGCTGGGGATGGGTTTCACCTGTTCCCCCTGTGTTATAGAAAAAAAAAATCACACCCAATGCAAATAATTATCGCCTTACAATAAATTTTACTTAATTTGTGAACACATCTATTTGATTAAAATTGAAAAATTATTTCGCGTTTTTATATGTTTAACACCAGGCCAACAATTTTATCTCCGTCCGCCGAGAACATATAAATCTTATCTTTGCTTGGATATGAATTGAACAATAAATTCCCGATATGACAGAGTCTCAAGATTTTTTTATTCGAAAAAAATTCAACATAACTCCCTTCTCATACATGGTCTAAATCCTTTTGATATAGTTAGACGCGTATCTAAGACACATATGAAAAAAAGTCTTTTCCCCCTTTTTCTACTTTTCAAGGAGTTCTTTCAGAAATGACTTTGTAACTTTTATTCGATTATTATCTCCTTCCTGTTCAGACGACGACGTGCTCTTCTTCACGTCATAAAAACGAGTTTAGTACATTTTCGTGTATTCAAGAGCTTATCTAGAGGTAAAGAGACCATAAAAAGAAATCGAGCGAAGTTTAGTGGATCATTAAACCTGAATAATCCTTAACCTTTGGTCGAGTTGACTGGATATGAAATTATCGTGGGTTACTTTGGGAGCAGTTGGAGAAGGAGTAGGTACATCAATCTTGAAGTGGATATAACATTTTAAGAGTTGTGAGGGAGTGTGTGTGTGTGTAGTGTATTGAAATAAATAAAATATAAAATGATTTCATTAATTGCGCATCCATCCATCATTCATAGGCAAGAAAATATTCTAAGTGAGTCAATTTAGAATGATAAGCAAACCATTGCTCTTCCCATGCGAAATCCTAGAATGGGATATCAAGTGGAATAAGAGTCATCGCGAAGTTATCTGTATTCAAATTAGAACCCTTCTATGGAGTTCTTGGAAATTTTATTCATTATATTTTTTACTTCGTACATTTCTGTATTCATTCGGATCGTGTCCTACATACACTAATTCCTCATACATAAGGGAAAAGCATAATTAAGAGGATTACAGAAGACAATAATATAGTCGCACGCTTCTCATACGTACTTGAGTTTATTTCCGTTCAGCGAATTCATTAAGGAGATAATGGTACGTAAAAATTTAAGTGCTTTTGACAAAAGAATTTTCTCTTTACGAGAATGTAATCATGTTTTATTTCACTCAATTAACATGGAAGTGGCATTAAATTGCTAATGACAATTAAAACTGGAATTAGTTAATTAAGTATAGTTAGTTTGTCGATTTTGTCAATTATTATTTCCCATGCGATTGAAGACCGGAATATCTTAAACACAAAAGTAATTTAAAGAATGTTAAGTTCTTGTTCGCTTTTATAGAACGCCTTTAACGTGATAGCACTAACTCCTTTTAATCCGACCTCACATACATGTACATGTGTTAACACAGCGACTAGGTTAGGGCCATGGAAATTTAATGACCTTTAAGCTATTCTCTAACGAACATTAATGATGCTGTTTTCTTCCACAGGGCATGGTCTGCTTAGGTTATAGTAGGTAAGACGGACGCTGCTGAATCCAGTTTGCTTCGATCTCTAGCGAGTCCATTGGGTCTCTTGACTTCATCGAATATTTTTTTAAAACTGCCGTAGATCTATCCAGCTTCCCTAAGGAATCTCAAGATACATATGAGCTCTTTACTTTGCAGTTCACCCAGATTTGAAAAGAAGTGTCTACCTAATAGCCTAATTCTTTTATTCATCAGAGCGCGGCACTAGGAAAATACGTATTGGATGGATTCGATTTCTTCCGAATCCTTAAATCTCCTGCATAAATTTCGCGACGCTATTGTCAGTATACTGATATGGTATACTATGGCCCAATGACCCACTATAGCCCCTACAAGTTTCCTGGTATAAGTTCTACTAATATTAAGGATTACTGTGGTCTTCTTCTTGCCATATCCAGGCCATAATTACCTCGAAATCCGGCAGGTTCCTCAAGACCTGCGCTCTTACATCCATTTAACACTTGTATTACCCCTTCTGAGTTTCCCTCTCTCTGATGGGAAATCGCTACTGTGATTCCGATAGCTAAGAAAAGTTTCCCTGCCGATTTAAATGACTTCAGGCCGGTTAGTCCATTATGCTTCCTTTCTAAGGTTTTGAAAAAATCATGTCCCTTCAGATAATCGAATATCTTCAGAGCAATAATTACTTAACCAGCTGTCAATCAGGTTTTCGCGCCGCTCATAGTTGTGAAACTGCTCTCCTAAAAGTATCAACTGATATTCGCAGGGCTTTGGACGATAATAAATTGTGCCTGTTGGCCTTGCTGGACTTCTCGAAGGCTTTTGATAGTGTTAGCCATGCTAAATTGCTGTCTAAGTTGTCAGATAAGTTTACTTTTTCTTCGTCTGCCCTTGGCTTAATTTATTCTTTTTTGTCTGATTGATCCCAACAGGTCAAAGTCGGTGGCTCTATATCTACTGCGCTGTCGTTAACAAGTGGCGTCTCCCAGGGATCCATACTTGGTCCAGTATTGTTCTGTACTTACATTAATGACCTTCCTGATGTTATTGAGGATTACAGTATTCGCATGCATGCGGATAATGTTCAGCTTTATTTGGTACGCCCAAGAGGCCTCATAGACGATTGTGCAGACCGCGTCAATTCAGATTTAGTTAGGGTTTCAAATTGGGCAGTGGAGAATCATTTGATACTTAATCCTGATAAATCCCAATCGATCGCGATATTTAAAGGGACTGTGGATGCTAATGATCTTCCTCCAGTCTTTTTAGATTCGAAGATTTTTCGATATACTGATTCGGTGGGGAACCTGGGAGTTCATTTCAATGCTTCGATGACGTGCTGTAGCCATATCAATAATGTCGTTCGTCGTATTTATGCTGGTCTCCGCAGACTATGGCTATCGGCTAGTATTCTCTCAAGGTCGTTACGCTTGAAGCTTGTCAAAACATTACTCATGCCTTATTTTACCAGTGGCAGCGTGATTTTTCCTCATTTAGACGCAGCCTGTCGAAGAAAGATCAATGTTGCTTTCAACGACTGTACGCGATCGGCACGCTCTACTTGACTGCTCCTTGAATATTCATTTGGTTCGCAAGGCTTTAATATTCCTCCATAAACTTATTTATTCAAAAAATCACACCTACTTGTATAGTGAGCTTGTATTCATGCAATCTTCTAGAAATGTGAACATTTTGATATCTCGGCACAGACACTCCATTCTAGAGAGCTCATTCTTCGTTTAAACAGTTCGTGTGTGGAACTCACTTCCTGCTGATTTGCAGACAACGCGCTCGATGGGTGTCCTTCGGAGGCTTATTACCCAATATATCCCTCTTGACAATCTATCTTCATTAAACGCATATACTTTATATGTAACTTTTCCTCCGATCTCGACTCTACAACAATTCTCTTTTCAATTTTCTACCAATTTATAATGCATTTTCTTCTTTTCTCTTTTTTTTCTGTTCTCTTTTTTATATCATTAACCTTTAATTTTGAATTAGCTATCAAATGTTTCCTTTTTTTGTACTATTTTTCTATTATTATTATATGTTAACTATGGCCTAAGATTAATAAATTGAATTGAATTGAATTGAATCTCACCAGGAGATTATCTTTTGATAGGCTCCCTGATAATCTCTTCTTTTAGAGTTCCGATCGGTAACTTTATATAAGTGACTGTTGCGGAGCTATTCATTTCAGAGCCTTTTTCTAACAACTCGTCAACCATCTTGTTTCCTTATGGGTAGATTTTGCAGCCAACCTATCTCCTCCTTCTACTCTAGTCTTCCAAGGCTAATATACATGAATGACAGAACAATACAGCGAACCAAGTAATAGAACCCAAAACTGGGACAACGGTTTTAAAGAATTACAAGAATTTAGAATATATCCAAAAAAATTATAAATAAAAAAAAAAAAGATTTGCAGAGTATTATGAGAAAGTCTGCTGCGAACGAGTTTCTACTGAAATTACCACCGATATTTGTGAAGGATAATAATAATAAGAATAACATAAGAATTTTAGTTTTATTGAAATTTTCAAAGGCTTCTGATAATGTCAATCATAGTAAATTATTAGAAAAATTATCTGTTCAGCAAACCTAGAAAAGAAAGATAGAATCAGTAATGATTAAAATAAATATACATAAAAAATTACCTCCACTTGGAGTATCACAAGTAGCTAGATTCCAGCGAAGATCTGCAATGAAATAAAAAATTAGAAAACGAAATAAATAAGATTTTTATTTATTCATACTCGAAAAGGGTCATAAATACAACAGTCAAGTTCATGACTGTATGTATGTACATATACCTTTCTACAACAAAAAATGTCATGCATGTGAGAAATTATTGAAAAACATACATATGTAACTTTTTTTTCATGTATAAAATGCAACATAAAACATTAAGTTATAGTATCAAACTGCATGATTATTATAATTATGCTAAATATTTGTGGACAAACAAGGTAAAAAATGCCACGAAAGCACCCTTCCTGACATTTGCCACAAATTCGCAAAACTAACAAATTAATCACTAAATTAATAAAATAAACGCATAAATATGCTTACCTGAAGTTAAAGAGGATATCCAGAGCGATGAAATTAAGACACTTTTTACACACTAAAAAACACAATAAAAATACAACATGACACTCGCGTGCGATAGTATCAAAACAACGTAAACTTCATAATTTTGCGACGTTTGACATATCGAAATCACGTAGAATCGAACCGTGATATCGATGGTCGTGTTCGTTTCGCGATATTTTACGCGAGAAACGTGTTATTCGCGATTTTTTAATAACACATTTCCACAATGAGTGCGAAAGAGACTCACAGTGGAAAGAACACAAAAAATTATTACAAGTGACAGGAAAATCTACTACATCGAAATGAAACTTAGTGAATCGAGGTTTTCTAGTACTAAATGTTCCAAGAAATTACAAAATATGTAAAAAAAACCATCGAAATGTTAATTAATTTTTCGAAAAAGATGTCAAAATGTAGAGAATTAAATTTGTTATCGATTGACAGTAAGAAAATGTTTTTCCATTGTTATGTTCAAAGATTTCACTTTATATGTAGATAGCGAAAATGGAACGAATTTTTCTATAAAACGGAGGTCATTTGTTCATTCTGTCTTCTATTTTTCAACACAGTTGTCAAAGTGGTTACATATGCCAGTTGGACACAGTCTCCTCAATTTGCAATATTCCAAGTTTTTTTTTGTCATCAGCAATTCAACATAGAATTTTTTCGGTTCATCTTTAATATTTTTACATAGCGTTTTAATTTTTGTTTAGTTTCAATTTTCGATATTTCATAGAGTTGCATTAGAGTTGTGTCATTTAAAATTTTCCATTTTTTATTTCTTTTCTGAACTTATTCGGGAATTATTGAAATTTCAACGTGTTTTGACATTTATCAAGTAATCCAAGGTATTTATTTCATATAAATTATTGGTTAGGTGACGGGTATTAAGGTGTAACGTTGCATGCCAATTCTGTTGGACACAAGATAACATCACCAAGTACTAATAATTTATTGAACATAGTTTTTTATTTTAGCCTTTTGCATGAATTTCAGTCAATTAATGAAGGTATAAAACTGTGCCCACACGGGTCACGTTTACATAGGGCTGCCATGTGTAAAATCATTAAACTAGGACAACAAGTTCGAAAGCCCCGGATATTTTAGCTTGAAACCCGGACAGTGTTGCCAAATAATTTTCTGTTTTACTTACTAATGAAATAAGTTGAAATTGTTATGCATAGTGTCTTTTTTTATTTATTTATTATAAAATTAGTCAGTTTACAAAAAACCGTAAAATAAAACGATGTGAATGAACTAAATTAAATCTCTCTTACATTTAGGAACATAAATTAATCAACTAAAAATTAGAAATACAATTTTACATTTACATTTAGTGTGACATGTAACTTTCAAAATAGCTTCATTTCTCGGGAAAGGTGAAGCTACATGGCGAGAGACTTCAACTTCAAGAGACCACTTTCCCCGATCTCTGGATACCCAGAGACCCCCTGCATATACCTTGGAGGAGATGCAAAAAAATCTCTAAAGATACCAAATTACTAGAAATTTTTTTGTTCTCCGGCTCCGATCTCCCGTCGTGTTTCAAATCAATCGGGTTACCATGCTCGATCTCTAGTCTTCGAAATTTGCTCATTTTTCGTCTCTAGATTTCAGGAGATTATTGTGTGTTCTGCTGTTAAGTTAACTGTGGAGTGAGTTTAGCAAAGTTTTTTGTTAATTTTTATTTAATTTATCATAGGGTAATTCCATCGAAAATCGAACAAAATTTACACTTTCTCAACGTTCTTCTTTTGCTGAAAGTTAACTTTTTTTTCTCGTGCGATAAATGCTGCCTGAATTGTACGAAATTAAACTAACTTTGAAGCCCTTAAAATGTTCCAATTCTTGTGTGTGTAGTTACTACACATACCTGAAAGTTATATTAAAGAAATGATAACTTTGAATCCAAAAAACCTATCACAGAGGCACGATCTTCAAAGAAAGTTATATAAAGAATGCTTTTATAAGAAAAACACGTAAAAAAGCTAGAATTGGTATAAGACCAATTCTTCTACACAAGTTTGATTTTTGAAGTGGTTTTTCGCAATTTCTAGAACGGTTCGTTGGAAAGTATAAATGATGATGACCAATTTCATAGGATTTCATATGCTGAAGAACTTTGCAGTGCAATTAAAACGTCTAGGACTGATCGTTTTCACAGTGTACGTACAAATCTTCAATTTTCATATGGCAACACAAAGAATCCGTCGCCCAATTTAGTCCATTTTTGAAATTATATTTACTATTTTCATGAAAACACTGTGTACAAAATTTCAGTTCTCTACGTTGACGCGCTCTCAGCAGTGTGCAAATATATAGTAAAAAACGAAATTTGTGTATGGCAACCCTAGGAAAGTATTACCCGATTCGTCCTATTTTCGAACTTAAATTTACTTTTTTTTTAAAAGCCCGTGTGCAAATTTTGAGCTCTTTAAATATACGTGTTCCCAAGCTATCGTGCGGACGGACTCGCGGACGGCCGGACAGACGAACAGACGGAAGTCTCAAGTTGGGATAGTAATGGCTTTAAAGAAGAGACATTTTTTCGTCAATAGGGGGGCTGGTTATTTTTGAAAGAAAAAAAATCACACTTTGTTGTACTGTCCTTTATCCCGTAAAATGTTTGCATACATTTTTCTAAAGCTTTTTCACTTCTTTTCACTTCTTTTCTAACAATGTACATAAAACAAACACAGGTACAGGCAATTTACACAAGCAATTGTCGCTTCGTTACTGAGCTAAGACTGGCCGGGACCAAAAGAGAGAACTTGAGTGAGCGTCGAGTCGGTCTGACTGTCGGCATTATCAACTACACCGTACATACACAAAAAATGAAATTTTTATTTAATTGGCTTCCAAAATTTTAAAACCCAGACAGTATAGAAAATCCCGCCCGGACTCTCCCCGGGCGCCCTCCCAAACTAGGACAAATCCGGGGAAACCCGGACGGATAGCAGCCCTACCTTTACACCCGATGAAAACTTATTCACGATGTACATTAACAAAATTTTTATTTTCAGCATTTAATAGGTTTAAGAAACAAAAAAGAATTCACGATTTAGTTAAATAATATAATTATAATTAAAAAAATTGAGTAGAGTGAGTAGAATTAGTAGAATTAGATCAAACCTAGTATAATTAAATTGAATTGCATTTTTCTTTGAAGTCAATTTTATCAGTAATTTTATTAGTAGGAAGAAATTTTTGCTAAATAAATCTGAATGAATTTTTAGTTTCTACGTTGATTGACAGCGGACAACAGGCATCAGTGTCGTGACAGGTTATTGGAAGCTCACTTTGTTTGTGCCCACATGTTGCAGTTCCAGGTGGTTTTATTTTAACTCATTTTGTTTGTGCCCACACCTTGCAATTTTGAGTTTTCTTTAAGTTGATATTCTACAAGAGAGAGGTTTACACTAGTAGTAGCTTTTGGGAAGTTGCACTAGTGCATAAACATAAGAATATCAACTCATCGTTTCTATTTACAGGTGACAAATAAAGATTTCGCAGGACGGAGTTAGTTTATGAATGCGCACGATTTTTGTGCTACAAGAGGTACGAAGAAATTGGGCAGTTCAGGACATTTTGTTTTGTCAAATCAGCCGTCACTCAAATTGGCAGTAGGCACAATTTCTCAACGATTAAACATAGCTTTGAATTTTAACTTCATGTTATCTGCTCTTTTAGTTATTTACAACTTTTTATATAGACCTACATAAAAAGTGAAAAATAATATCGGCCATTCTAATAAAATCAATTTCATATGCAGATTCCTCCAAGGTTCTATTCCAGGGCCGTTGTTATTTAGCCTTTATACAACTGACTGTTATACGTTATGTTAATATTCTCTATATGCGGATGACGTCCTGATTTTTATGTTATGTCCTACTGACTTGTCTGAAGATTGCATTTCCAAAGTCAATAGGCATCTTAAATGGATAGATAGGTTTCAATTTTTTAAATTTTCGCCTATTGTTCTTGTAAATACTCCGCTATCTAGTTAGAGAAAGTAAGGAATCTTGATATATTAATGAATTGAGCTGCTATGAGTATGCTAAAAGCGTATTGGGAAAAGTGTATGATGGACCTCATAGCTTTTGGCTCTCAGCACAAATACTTTCTATAAGATTAAGCGGGGCGAGTGGCCTTTCCACAGCAGCCATTTATTGGCTTATTGTGAACTGCTTTCTTTATAGTTCATCCAACAATCCCAAACTTCCTACGAAGAGCAGTATTTTTTTGGATTAAGTTTCTTCGAAGTCGGCTGGCTTTAAGAAGTATGAGCGAAAAGCCCGTGGCCTGCAATGTGCTCTGGCCTCGCATTAGCATTGGATATACTCCAACGTTTCATTCTCTTCAAGACATAGCCTACATAGCTCAGTGGGTGATATACCTGCCCTTTTTTCAAAAAAAGTTACACCATGTTTATTGGGGTCAGTCAGAAACTAAATAAATAAGTAAAAAACGAATTTTCAAACAAAACTGAGGCCAAGCCGCATGAAAAAGTAGAAAATAAACTTTTCTTCACACACAGAGGTGGACTCAGAGTTTTTTGGTTGGGACATTTCTCTTGAATATTCTTTCTCTTCATGAATCAAATCACTTATTACCTCTGATTGATCATACTGAAATATGTCGTTGATTGTCAGCGAATAAAATCTGAGTCCACCTCTGTGTGTGAAGAAAAGTTTATTTTCTACTTTTTCATGCGGCTTGGCCTCAGTTTTGTTTTGAAAACTCGTTTTTTACTTATTTTATTTTGTGCCTTTTTCACGTTAACTAAATTGTTATTACGTGCTGCATGGAGATATTTTAAAACAATTTTTAAGTGATGTTTGGTGCCGATCCGAAAACAAAATTTTTTTCGAGTATCAAATTGTTGAAGTAGTGCAATGGTTTTCTGAAATTCAAATTATGTTTTAAACAGCGCTTTTTTGGTGTATTCCAACTTGATCCCATTTAACATGAATTTTCCCGATTTTCCATGTTTTCCACAGACTTTTCCTATTACTATGAATTTTTTTAAAAATTTACATGAATTTTCCTCGATTTTTCATGCAAGTTTTCATGATTGTTGAAGAGAAAGTATTGATGCCAGTACGATGGAAAAAAATGATTCCGCATAGCTTATAAATTTTTTTGTCGGAAAATTTTACGGAAAAGTCGGAAAATTCCGGAAATTTTCGGAAAATTTTCCAGAAAAATTGGAAAATTCTACATTTTTTCCTGAAAGAGATTTATCACTAATCATATCGATGAAAATTTTTCCGATGATTTTCCCGCTTTTCCGGGTTTTCCACGGAATTTTCCATAAAAGCAGTTTTACGCATCTCATTTCGCTCTACAACTTTGTCTTAGGTTGCAAAATGCTCAAACGCTTCCTTGGTCTGAAAAACTCCGGAAAAGCGTTTTACATGAATTTTCCTCGATTTTTTCTGCAATTGTTCACCATTGTCGGACAGAAAGTAATGATGCCAAGTGATAGGAAACTTGATCCTGCATAATGCAGAAAAAAAATTTACCGGATAATTTTCCGGAAAAGTCGGAAAATTCTGGAAACATTTTCGGAACAATCGGAAAACTCTGCATTTTTCCTGAAACGGATTTATCACTAATTAAATTTGTACCACATTTTTAAATGATTTTTCCCGATTTTCCGGGTTTTCCAAGGAAATTTCCGTTTCAAATTTTGATATATTCAATTGTCACGCGACATGAACCTGTGTCCCACATTTCAGCTCGCTGTGATGACGAAAAGTGGGTCTACGAGAGTGTCGAAAATAGTAAAAAAATATATAAATAGACAGACAAATTCGTGTACAAGTTAAAGGGAATGGCCTCAAAAATTAAAATTACACAATGCGTGTGTGAGTACATTTAGTAACTAGGGAAGACAGTTAATATTGGTTCTAATAATAAATATAAAATGTAAAAACTTTCATCCTGAAATTCGCATAAACGAAAATTCAATATTTTTCATGGAATGCGCACTGATGCCGGCAGATAACCGAACTGAGGAGCACCTAGCTTAGGTTTCTATTTATTTATTTTATTCTACATTTTTTTTCAAGCTTTAAAAGAAAGACAAAGATTTTTCCCTGTTCTGTTAAATCCTTATAGTCAAAAGAAACAAATAAGAAAAAAACAAATTATAATGAAATATAACAGTACAAAACTCCTATTTTCATTTTTGTATGTCCATCTCTCTGTCTATGAAAATGAGTTCGTGTTTATATCACTAGTGAGGAACAAACTCATCACTATGAAGAGTAACTTATATTCTTAAAAACCAAGCTAAAGAAAATTGGCTGCCAAGAAATGAAGTCGGCACCTAGATAAAGCTTGGATTATAATCCGAGCAATTGCAATACAATTGTTACAGGAGATAAACTTTTAATGAAGTTTTGTCCTCAAAAGAGGATAAAACGGACGAACTTTCTGATTAAACTCATTTAACACTGCAAGTTATGTAAGTGTATGGTGGAGGTACCTATCTACTATGCAAAACACCGAAAGAATTAATCAACTCCTTACATAGGAAGGTAGTAAATATAGCCAAGCATATTCGAACAATTAAAATTACACCAAACAAAAAACAAAACAAATGTGTTTCATTTGACCTTGGTATTTAGGAACGATATGTCCATCAATTATGGGGGTAGAATAGAAGTTAATGGTTTTCTGCTATCTAAGTGCTATTGACGGGAAAATTAATTATACGTTCACACGCAATCGGGTCTTTTCATTTTTTCACACCTTTATCAGAATCTTCTCACATTGTCAACTTAAATGGAAAGGTGTAATTAAGGGACTGACTGTTTTCGGTGATTAGGACACAAAGCCTGAAATTGAATTCTAGTGTTTCGTCCATTTAAAGGACATTCACAGACAAATTAATTTCACGGCAGATATTTATTTGTGCGTGTGTTGCATGAGAACCAATTTAGATATGACTTTCAGAGATTTTTTTTATGAAGATTTGATGAAAAGTGATAATTTCAAGTTTTGATTAAATCAAAAGAAAATCAGCATGAAGGAGATAAACTATGTCGAAGCTTGTGATAATCAACCATAATAATTTTTTTTTTAAAATAAAGTCGCATAAATTTTCCTCGTAATTGTGACATATAGAGTAGAGCGAACTATTGATCCCATTCCCATCGATCTTTGTCTTAGCTCACCGAGAAAAGTGGTTCGCAAAATTTTTGGAGAGATGGTCGCAATGTAATTTTTGTATGAAGGAAATTGACAAAACTTAATTTAATTCAAAGCGTTATTAAATTTATTTCAATGATCCAAAGAGCTACGAATTTGGCATGAATCGTAACTTTTTTTTTGGTATTGTTTTTATCTACACAACATCATCATTTAATTAATATATTTAATTGCATTTTTCTTTTTGATATATTTGAATTTTCATCAATGCTGAATATCTATATATATCTCGAATCTTAGTAGAACTTTATCTTATTGCTTTATTATGAAATTGCTTAATATAATCTATCTTTGTTTACTATTTTTTTCACGTCTTAGTAGTAGCATATATTGCATTTTTGTTATATTTTCATGTCCCTTCTTCGAGTGTTCCAGTCTTCACCTGATTATTTGATCTTGGATAACTACTTGCCGACCGTGGGTGGGTTAAGAACGATTCTCAATATCTTCTGTAATCGGCATAAGGCGTTTAATATTTGCCATTTTAATGCAAGAAGCATAAAATCCAATTTGGATGAACTGCAGGAAATTTTTGGTGGATCCGATGTTCATGCTCTGATTGTGTGCGAAACATGGCTACATAGTGCTACAAATTCTTTACCCGTGAATTTTCCCGGGTATCAGCTGATCCGCAATGACCGCAAGAGCCTAATTGGTGGTGGTGTAGCGATTTATGTCAAGGACATCTTTAAAGAAAAATGTTTGTTATACTCTAAGACCTCATTTTTAGAGTTTTCGTGTGTTGAAATCAATAGTGGCTATGACAAATGTGTGATAATCGCGGTATACTGTCCGCCCAATCTTTTCACTGTAGATAATTCCTAAACATAATTAATTAATTCCTAAACATAATTAATGAACTACCGACTTATTTCTGGACTAGTAATTCCATCTTTACTTGATATCTTTTTATCTACAAGTGAAATTACTATTGTATTTCAAAATCAATTAAGCCCACCGAGTTTCTTAGATCACGATATTCTTTTTCTTAGCGTTGACCTAGCCATGAGACCTTTAGATACATGTAAAACATTATTTTATCGTGACTTTAAACGTATTAACGCGGCAGCTCTAGTTGAAGAGTGTATGACATTAAGCTGGCAGCAGATATATCTTTCTGGTTCAGCTGATGTACAAGTAACTTTTTTCAATTCTTGTATATCCTATTTATATGATAAATATGCTCCCATACGTGAGCGAGGTATTTAGCCTATTGGGTGCCCGTGGGTTTCACCAGCGCGAGTATCTCTATCGTCAGTATAGGCATCGCAAAACTGTAGAAAGTCGTAACTACTACAAACTGGCAAGAAACAGGGTTACATCTAAGTTGCGTTAAAAATACGATATATGGGCTCTATACTTGATACTAATCTTCCTGCAGGTAAACTATGGCGCAATCTGAGACAGATCGGGATATGTGGGAATCATGAGTTGAAAGCAGACTTTGATCCAGATAAGCTGAATCAATCGTTCGTGTTTGACTCTCCAGTAAGCTTGTTAAATACTCCTGATAATATGATTTGTAGTATTTCTGAAGTATACGAAGGCTTTAGTTTCCGTTCTGTGAATGAGCTTGAAGTGCACTTGGCAATTAAATCTATTAAATCGGACGCTACTGGCTCTGATAATGTATCGCCTAGATTTTTAAAAATAATTTTACCTTATATTAAGCTCTATGTAGTTCACATTTTCAACACTTGTTTAACTTCTTCAACTTTCCCTGAGGCTTGGAAGAATGCTTTAGTAATCGCAATGCCTAAGAAGATATCTCCTTATGTTCCTGAGGATTTTCGACCTATCAGTTTACTGTGCTATTTGTCAAAAGTCTTAGAGAAAATAATGTCTACACAGATGATAGCATATTTTGAAGATAAAAAACTTATTACTGATATGCAGTCTGGTTTCCCAGGGTATCGTAACTGAGAAACAGCTTTACTAAAGGTAACTTCGGATATACGTGACTAGCTTGATAAGAATAATTTTTACTTGATTTCTCCAAGGCATTTGACAGTATTCATCACACGCTTTTGCTTCGTAAGCTGTCTTCAGAATTTAGATTCTCCTCTTCTGCAGTTCAATTTATATCAAGTTTTCTAACCAATCGCTCACAAGAAGTTAAAGTTAACAATATTATATCCAGCAAATTACCTGTCAAATTTGGAGTCCCTCAAGGATCGATACTGGGTCCTCTTCTATTTAGTTTGTTCATAAACGTTCTACCTAATCATATTAGAGTATCTAAAATACACATGTATGCAGATGATGTCCAATTGTATGAGTGGTCCATTAGAATCACTGCAAGAGTATGCATATAAACTCAATTCAGATTTAAGCAGGATTTATAAGTGGTCAGTATCTGTAGGACTCAAGCTAAGTCCGAGAAAATCTAATTGCATTTTTATAGCTACAGTAGACACTTCTGAATTACCAGCGATAATATTGAATGACATCATTTTACCATACCAGCAAAAAGTTAAAATTTAGGTATTTATCTTAACTCCAAACTGATGTGCTGTGATCATGTTGCAAATGGTATTGGTAGAGTTTATGGAGGCCTCCGACAGCTTCGAATATATGCTAATTTGCTATCTTCTGAGTTACATATGAAACTTGTCAAGGCATTATTAGTTCCGCACTTTACCTATGGTAGCATTATATGTATATTCTTCTTTGAATTGTATATGTATGAATAGGCTGAATGTTGCTTTTAATGATTGCACCAGGTTTGTGTTTGGCTTAAGGAGGTTTGAGCATGTGTCTCCATAAAATAATATACCCAAAAGAGCCCTGTTACTTGTACGAAAAGTTAAAATTCCTTAGCTCGCCTCACCACAGGAAGATACTATTACCGCGCACTAACAGGGTGTCGTTCTTTCGTTGCTCATGTTGTCCGCACATGGAATAATTTTCCTAGTGATATTCAGAGGGTAGGCACTACTGAGATATTCAGGAAGAGACTTTTTCATTATGCTAGTATTCATTATTAATTTGTTTTTCTTTATGATATTATCTTTTTTTTTATTTTTATTTTTTTTCTTCATTTTACATTGTATTTCTGTTTATCTTTTTTTTTATATTTAACGCTATTCGTTTTTTTTTTTAATTTATATACTGAATTATGCCAAGATGTTTTTTTTTCTTTCTTTTGATTACTCATTGAACCTAATTTTATTATCTTTTTACTTAAGTACATATTGAAAAGATTGTTTTATCTTGTTGTACTATGTCCAGATAATATACTATTATTAGAGCGAGTTGTTGCGGCTAGCGGAATGAAAGCTGATAATTCAAAATTTAATTAGACTAATATCATCTGGATGAAAATTGATGGTAAAAAATAATTGATTCACGTGTGCATTTGCATGCCGCGGGTGAGTATCTTAATTAACTCTAATTTTATGAGTTTTAGAAATACATCTTTGCACCGCCATACGCCAGCTAGCCGCAATAGCCACAATATTATCAAAGAAAACAATATGGGGACTACAATAGATAAAAGAAGAAACTTACCAGTATCTTCAGAACACGTGCAACTATTTCTTTTTTAGCTGCCCTCTTCCGGTTTCTTTTACCTGCAATTATTTTTTTTATGCAGGGGAACAGGAGATCCCATCCAAGCAGAGAGGCCATAGTGTCCAAATATATAGTGAAAAACTAAAGTTTTGTTTGGCAACATCAAATCGGGTTGCCCGATTTGTTCCACTTTTGGACCTGTATTTGCAATTTTATGAAAACGCTGTATACACCACCTCCACCTCGACACATTCTCAAGGAGCTTTCAAGTATATAGTGAAAAACCAAAGTTTTGTGTGGCAACACCAAGAATGGGTTGCTGATTCCAATTTTTCTTTCCCTAGAAATCTGGTCCTGATAATAAGCCTAGAACAATATGGAGGTTTTTGGATTACTAGCGCACAGAGATCTGTAGATGATTAATCATTTTCACTCGATAGAACAGAGAGACCTCCGATGAACGTTGGCTCTTTATACCAAAGAACAACTCCACTTCTCAGTCAAAGTTCTCATCCTAAAATTCTTAAGTTTAGATTTTTTTACGACAAATTTAAGAAAATTTTGTATTTATTTAGATGTAGAGAGGAACGCACGTTCAAAGTGTAAATTTTTATATTTACATATTTTTGATTTACGTTCAATTTAAGAATAAATTAAAAAATTCCTACAGAATAGCTTAAATTCAGACATGGAGCAAAAAAAATAATAATAATAAAAAAAAAACTCACAAGAAATAGGTTAAGTTTAAGGTTAAGTTTAAAAGTAGGTTCGATTAGAATCCTACGATCTGCGGACACTGCAACCAGAATTGACCTATTGTACCCTAACCTTAAGTGGTTGGCCTAAATTTAGTCAGTAGTTGGTAAACTATGTAATAAATTCAGAAATTCGAAACTGTAAGATAAAGATTATTTTGAAAATAACAACTATAGCTGTAACTATTTAATTCTATACTATCTTTTGAAGAACGAGAAGCAAATTTTGTGAATCTGTGAAAATTAGAAGAAGTTATGCTTCAGTGCAAAGTGGTTCATGCTAAAAACAATAGAAGAATGAAAACCGAGAGCTTTTTAGAGAGAGTGAGAAGATAGAGTGAGAGGGGCTGAGAAGTATAAAAACCTTCTTTTGTGTAGGTGATACAAGTAGCCAAAGAATACCCCTTAAATTTATTAAAAATACTTACTGAAGGGTTACACTTTAAGAAACAAAGTGTAGGGATAGATTTTATATGATAATGCTCGGGGCATCAGAAAAAAAAACAGAAACAAAAATTCGTCCAGAGCGATTCGGGTTTGCGCAAGCAGACTTCCTTTCCAAAGCTCACTTTAGGGGGGGGGGGGGGGGGGGAAACGTTAATTCGGTGAAATAAAATCGAATTCTTTTAGACGATACAGGTTATGTTAGTTTATTTAATTAATCTGCATATAATAGTATCGGAACTATATTTTCCTAAATTTTTATTGCAAAATATTAATAAATAAGCTGCTCAAATCTCCGCAGGCACCTCGAAAAAAAGTTATTTTGCAGTGAACACTATAACTCGTCACTGGATCATGTGAAACAAAAAAATCAAAATACATTTATTAGCTTTTTTTTATAATCAATTTTTCCAAATTTGGTACAACTTGGAAATCAAAAACGCGATTTTCGCTTAAAAAATCGGCAAATTTATTGTTGTAAAACAAAAATAATAAAAAAAAAATAAACTCGACGTTGTTACCTGGTGATTTATGTATAGAAATAGTGTTCAAATTTCATTAGATTTTGAGTTACAGCGTTCACTGTCTTCAAAACTGACAAGTTTCAGAAAAACGCTTTAAAGCTTTGCACACTGAAAAATCCAAAATGAAACTCGAAAATTCACAGAGTCATCGATCTTCTCTGCTAATTTTGTTTGGCATTTTATTAATAAATATAAAGTCACAGCAACAATCGACAGCATAAAATGCACCAAAAAACCGCGAACATGAAGTTTTAAAATATTATGATGAAATTTTAACGTCACATACAATTGCTCGGCACGTGGTACAGCTTTTAACTGATATGTATACAATGTCTCGAAAATATACACCAGCATGCTCCGATCGACTGAAAATTTTGACACAATATTCTTGAGATATTGTTCATTCATTTAAAAAAATAAAAAAAAAATACAAGAAAACCAATTTTAATACCTTACCCTCCCCTTTATTCAAAAACAGCCAATCGACCGAATTGAAGTATATATTTAAATCTATCTAATCCCGATTTGCCTCTCATCAATGAAAAGTTAATGAATTATAATGTGTTCCCTTTAGTTAGCTCTATATTTTATTTGTTTTAAACACTACTGTATTGCCGAATTTCAATAAAATTCATAGACGTGGACGCAAGAGTGATTTTATTAGGAATTAACACACACAACATTGTTTTTCAACAATTATGAGACTGACGAAAAATGCCGGCAGTTTTCTTGTTATCTACAAACCATTGCCTACCAAATCTGTTAATATCAAAAGTTAAGCTTTTGAACCCTAAAAAATTAAGGGAGAATGGTATCGGATTTTTGGACCATGTCTTTATTGCCAAGTCACCAACTAATTAGATAAAAAGATAAAAATGGAGTCCTTGAAACTAGCCCATTTAAACAATACACCACAAGATACAAAAACCATTGTTGTTTTTCAGAAATCGAGCCCACCCACATTAAAATTAAAAAAAAAAAAATTAATTAATCTTTGACTGTCGATATATGTGTGTGCGTCAGGAAGATATAACATTTTGCCAAATTTCAAGCTCCTACGTCACGTAGTTTGTTTTATCACGTTGTACTAGTTGGGCTTAATGTCAAATGCTCACATGCACTGAAAAAAAAATATTAGTTAAAACGACGAATCACGATTAGTTGATTGTACATTAGTAATTCCTGTAAATTGATTTGGAAAAACAATTAAGTGATTAATAAAATAGGAAGTGCTAATTAGTTGCAATTTCTAATTGAAAGTAGTTGATTTGGCCTTAGTTATTTTGGAAAATACTATAGTTGTAGCTTCGAATTCAATTAGTTCAGTTAACAAATATTCGATGATAAATTAACTAATCATATTTCCGAAGACATATTAGTAAAATCAACATATTAAATAATGAAGGTTTACGCAGAAACAACGAAACTGTTTGTTTATTTTTAAGAATATGATTGGTTATATTAGGGAATGTATGCAATTAATAAATTCAACAAATAAATGGATAGATTTGTTTAATATGATATAACTTTACAATTTTCTAAATTAACGAATTACATTAGTTAATATGAATAATATAGTTTTCGCATAACTTTAAATTTTAAATCACTGCATCATTAATATTTATTTTTATACCCCAGATGAAATCTCATAGGTCATACTGAGTTTATCATTTCGCTGGTAACCCATATTACTGATAAAGAAAAAAATTGGTTGGAGACCCACGCATAATTGTTACTTTGATTTTTGCATATCTGTACATTTGTCCGTCTATCCGTTCGTCTATTGTAGTTTTGAAAAAATAATAGATTAATTTTCATAAATGGTAGAGATCTTGAAACCCGTGTTGTTGTCATACAAAATTTACAATATTTTATTTTGTACTGAGAAATTACCTGCAAAATGAATCGTAACCATTTTTACTGTAGCTTCATCCTTCTAGAAACTTATGCGCACAACCATTAAATTAAACCAATACATTTGCTGAATCGAAAAATCTGAACCTTTGCTTTGACACATCTTTTATTTGAATTTCGTTTGGACATTTTAAAACCCAATTCGTAATTTCAACTAATACATTCGATGAATCAACAAATCAGAAATTTTTGCTTCATATAATTCACACTTAGAACTTATACTGAGTGTATATATGGGGTTTTCCTAATTTTTTCTTCAGCGTCTACAGTAGGCAGAAACTCTCTTATAGAGTTCTTGTCCATACAGAACGCTTTTCTTGCTATTTATTACACATATAAAAATAATAATTATAAAAATAATTAAATTCATCGCATTTTGTTAATATGATCAACTAAAAAATTAGTTGATATTTCTAATTTCATTACATATTTTAACAAATTCGATTAGTTGATTACTAATGCCTTCAAACTAATGTTTCAGTTCTTTTAAATAATGCGTTGTGCAAAATCAACCAATCAATTAGTTAATTTGGAGAATTGAATTTGTTGAAAGAGCAATATTAAGTAGTTCATTGTTGTAATAAGTCCTTCTAACGACTGGATTAAGCAACGACTATTTTAGTTGATATTTCGATTTTTTCGAAATTTATTATATAAAAAATTAGTTAATTCAACAAAATGTTTAGTTGAAAAAACAAAATATGCTTGGATACGAAATTCCGAAAAATTATCAAAACTAGCTAAACAATTAGTTGAATTCACAAATGTTATGACAAAACAAGATTAGCTAAATCAACTAATGCCAATAAGTTCTCTTAACAAATATGATTCGTAAGCTGAAAATCAACTGATATTATTTGTTGATGAAACAAATTCATTGGCGTAAAGCAACTAATCTTTTTTTTTAGTGTGCAATGACTTACAGTGATCCTTGCTCTGGTAAAAATTGGAATATGACGTAGCAGTGAGATGATAGAAAATTGTTAGCATTCCGGTAATAAAATTGACATAATGGACCACACAATTTTTAATACCTGGACATTGTTTATGGCAAATTATCGCGATTTTTGATTGGCTGAGAAGGAAATATAAGCAAACGAATTATTTTGTATATTTATCCGTTTATTTTGAAAGTTTTGCAAATCCATTTGGGGTTAGTATGTCTATTTTCTTCGGAATCCTTTAGTAAACATAATTGGTTAATACATTTACACTATCTTTAACTTCAAAACACACAAAAGTTTATTATTAGATCATAAAACAATTTTTTTTTATGAATTTAAACTAAAATATTTCAATAATTGGTCGTAAAAAAAATGGACTTGCACCACTTTCAAAATAAACGGCTTATATATGCCTGAAGACTAGATATTCTAGAAATATCTCACTGTTGCAATATAAAAACAGTTTTAAAGTAGGTATACACCGAATGCCACCACAAGAAGAATTTTTTTCAACAAAATCTCTAAATCAAATATAAATAGAATGCAAAATATGTGAACATATGTCTTAATTACGTGAGTTGTTTGATTTTAAGTACCAGCACCAGTCAAGTATCAGTACTCATACTAAAACAAATATTTAGTCTTTTTACTTTTACTCGAAAATTTACCAGTACCGGTAAAAATATTGGGAATGTGCAGTATCCGTATATTTCCAGTGTTTCCCAATACTTCCCAGTACTTACCAGTACTTGTTAGTACTCATTTATAAAAACCAGTAATTACAATTAAGTAGGGGAAGATGCTGTACTTTGGACATGTGTGTACCTTGGTCATTTTATTTTCCACACGGACTGTAGCTACCACCTAAATAAACGCATTTTTATCCGATTTAACAAATCAACAGATGACACTTAAGCTATTCTGGGAATTCGTTTGTCTCGGACAAATGAGCAGTTTTTGCGTTTTAAAGAAAGTCGTGAAAAAAGTAAATATTTTCCAGTGATAAACATTTGAAAGTGTTGGAGTTCTATTCTTTCTATATCTTTGGGACTCCAACTAAGGTTAAACTTGTTTATATGTACTATTATAAATCGTTCATCATTTGGTGTCTTAAAATATTTCACAGGCAGTTTTGTTTCTTTTGCTAGGGGTATGTACCTTGGACTATTCAAACGTTTTCACCACGGGCATGTAAAAAAAGCCATAGAAGGGCCTTTAGTTAAAAATAAATTAAAGATGTATATTATCTATAGCAATTTTTTGTTTAGTAACCTGCTTTGCGAATATTGTAATTCTTGGTTGAATAAAGAGTGTAATTTAACTCTGTTGATAAACAATCATTTCTACTTAGTAAATTGCAATGTTCAAGGTACAATAGGCCACTGTCCCTGGTACAGCTGCATGTTGTATCTTGGACCAAAAGGAGGACCTTCATATTTCCTTTCAGATATCCTGAAATATAAATGTTTAACTGCATATTCGACTATTATCGGAAAGGTTATGGGTTATACAATCTATATTAATCGGTTGCTTAAGATTTGTCCAATTAGTTTTGTCAAAAAAAAAAGACTATTTAAAAAAAAAAGGTATCAAGGTACAGCACTTCTCCCCCCCCCCCCCCCCTACTAATAAACTTTCAAGTAGTGATAGTATTTTCTAGTTTACTATAATTATTAAGACGCATAAATGGTGTAGTTACACAAAAATTTTTATTAAGTCAATAAATTCAATTTCACATAATTTCACATAATCATATGTAACCTACTCAACAAATTTTAAGTACCAGTAAAAAATACTCACTTTTACTGGTATATTTGTTTCCAGTTTAAGTACTGCTGCTGGGATATGTAATGAGTAACAATTTGCTTGAATATCATACAACTCTGATAATTACATAATTCATTAGAAGAGAAGTAACCTTGTAAAATTTGTCAGACCATAAAATTATATTTAAAAAGGCAATAAAAATTTGAGGCTAACTGCCTCGGTAATTGCAAGCAATAAATTTAATATGTATGAAAAAAAAATCATGATGACAAAATCCTTTTTCTGGTAAATCCTTTATGTGTGGAAAAGCTCTTAGAGGAGGAGAAGAGTAGCATTCTCCAATGTAAAAGAAAAATTTCTGCAGGTGGTTAATAAGTGACAGGAAAACGAACGGATTAAAGGCGTATAAATTTCATCTTTGCTTTTATTCAAGCGATAAATTATAATATTTTATTATTTTTTTTAAATTATTCGTTTTCATATTATTACGAAAATTTTAATGTCATAAATCTTTGAACTATTTGGATTGTGGCTGGGCCAAAATTCTGTAAAGGGTTCCAGATGACACATTGCGGTGCCATAGCTGGCTATACATTCGTAATGACTTGAGTTATAAGTAATTTTGGAATAATTAGTTTTGCTGTGAACTGTACTTTTCTTGATAAAATAATTTTTGTAGGATGTTTTTTTTTATTCTGGCACATTTATATTGAGTAGGTACTTCAGTATGTAGCATACAATCAGAAAGTTGTTATTTTACAATAAAGTTTTACATTTTTTATTTAGTACAAATTTAGGAATGCAGCAACAATACAAAATCAAAACAAAGAAAACCAAAGCCAAAATGCTTCATACGAATATTACACAATCGCCTTCCGACGAAATATTAATATCACTTTTAATCTTTTTTGATACTGCTTTATAGATCTATTGGTAGTCTATTTTCCCTTATACTGTTGTTTAATATAATTTATGTTATATAGGTAATAGGTTATTGGTATCAATTCAACCACTTTATTGTCGCCTTTTTACTAACCTCATGTGTTGTATAGCATTTTTTTAATTTCCGATAAATTTTCAATTCAATAAACTCATTTTCGTGTAAAGCCATATCCATAAATTAATGTAGTGAAAAGTCGTTTTTTATCACATTTTGTTACTTTCAATTCAAGTAATTTACGATACACCAAACCACCTTTATTACTAAACTATTACAATACTCATCAAATATTTGAGTATAATTTAATTCATGTCCCCAACGAATGTCCTTTTTGGTGTAATCAGATTCAATGTCATCACATAAAAAATCTTCCACATTTCACGAATTATATAATTAAATGGCCTTTATACATTATGTAGTAAAAAAATAAATTTCTGTGAAACTCACATAAAAGTGCATCACGCCTATCAAAAATTAAACACGCTTTTAAGGAGTTTTCATTTGGCGAATACCACAGAAATTTGAATGAATTTCTCCGTAGATAATTGTTTTTTTGTTTTTTTTTTTCTAATGAAAGCATCGATCAGCGAAACCATCCTGTCCTCTTAATGTAGCTCAGCAGGTCTAGGGGCTCTGTTAGGGAATTTCACTCACCACTCACTCACTTAGGTGATGAAACTTGTTCCTTCCTTTTTTCTAGAACGTATGTAAGTGAGGTTACGAGTGAGATATTACTACTGGGTATACGCAATTTGTGATTACTTTCATTTTACGCGTGAGACGTGAAACAAATTTGGATTTATTATTTAACTATTTTGAAGGCAAATAATTGAGGACAAGAAAAGGTTTAATGGAGAAAAATGGTTTTTGGCAAAAATAACCGATTGATGGGATTTGTAATGGAGGATAAAATTCACCTAATTGGTAGATCTTACTATTACTGACAAAAAACTGTCACTGCTCTATTGTAGAAGCTGCGAACATTTTAAATGCAGGCAGTCAGGTTAGGTTAGGCAAGAGCCTACCACCAAGGAAAGCTCGACCTGCATCACTTTGAGTATTGACGACGGGTCAATTGTTCCTTATAGATTCATAGGAATCTAACCTGCTGAGAATTACCCTAGATCCAGACTGCTTCTATAAAGAAGCTCAGGATGCATCTAAGTTATTTACCTGGAAGCTCCCTGTCCACCTCTTTTATTCACTAGGGCAGGATACCCGCAAAGTACGTTTTGAGCTGAGTCGATTTTCTCAGGAGCTTTACAGCTACGATAGAAGTCATTTGAATCTAGACCAAGTCTTCTAGGATACTTGCCAAGGACCAATGGCCCGTTAATATTTTATGGTGTCGTCTCTACTCCGTTTCATGTGTTTCAATGTTTTCTTCTTATTGTATACAGACGATAGTTGCTTCGCAATAAAACAGTTGTCCCCATAGACACATCAATGGAATGCCTGGGCGTCTTACAAAGATGCAAGAAATATTTTACTCCATCAGACTTAGCTCAAATATATAAGTCCCATTTCAATCCTAGATTAGAAAATATTTTCCATATTTGGGCAGTGGCCGAACGTACTGCATGGGCCGCGTTAGGCATAGTTCAAAAGAAGGCTTTCCCGACTTATTAGCAATGATACATCAATAGCAAATATATTTAGCCTGATCCCTTGTGGAATTCTTCCTTTTCGTACGCACGAGCTCTAATCCGACTTTAGCCCCACGCCTTTGAATCCAAATTCAGCCGTACTGTGAAATTGCCTGAATTCTTCATAAGCAGAACAGGATGAATGTGAAACAGTTTGCCATCCTGTTTTCCCATTCAACAATAAGCCGGAAATATTCGAACATAATGCACCTCGTCTCCTCCTTGTATCCCAATAACCCGCAATTTCCAATCCCTTCTTCCTTTCCTGGCAACACTGTGCTAGGACATCATGTGGTATATCCTCAGCTTTGGCAACATCATTAAAACAAAAAATGTGGTGAATTGTCATTTCATTTGTTTTGCAGAATTGCTAAGTAGTGGGTGAGTGAGATTGGATGTGAGGAAGCTCAGGCACAGTCGTAAGTGAGTAAAAGCGGTGAATATGGGACTAATAGGTAAGATTTTCAGCTAATCAATGGAGAGGCACAGTCAGGACCAGCGCACGGAAAGTGTTCAGTTGTATGAAGCAGGATAGACAATTACGGCTATCAACAAATGTCCTCTTTATTAATCAGATAATTTTGAAGTGGACTGTCATCAACGATAAGACCGATCACAATTCTGCATTTTCTTCTTCCAAGCTTCCAAGTAATTGACATATCAAGAAACACTTCAAGTGCTCAGGTTCGTCCTTCGTCATTTTGCACGAACGTTTGCTTTGATAATAGACTCGACATTGAGGCAGCAACGTCATTTTTTAGACATCAATACATATTTTGTTGTCTAAAAGAAAGCCGAGCAAGACAGTCGAGACCTCACTCAGCATCACATTTATGTTTTATGGGAATTTCGTGTTGGTTCAATTTCCTAAGCGATAAATAACGAAAATTGTGAAATATTGTTTGAAACTTGTACGCCACTCAGCAGCCAGCTCACGGCGAATGTTATTATCGCCAGACAAAATATCTCTGCCACACATGATATAAGTTTTCCCCCACCTCCCCTAATAGAGGCACTCTTCACAATGAAGATGAATAGATTTGATCAAAATATTTATGAGCACTGGAAAATGCTGGACTCGGATTGGAATTCGGATTTGGATTTGTGTTAATATATTTTCGGGAGGAAATGGCATTCTGTTGAGGATGAAACTTGCATATGAGTGGTTAGTTGGGTAGGAAATCGGGAAATCTGAACCTCATACGAATCATTGGAATGCTTAGTTGTGTTCAGATTGAATATATCAAGGTAATTCCTGTAAATAGTCACCATTGGAGTATGTGAATTTATTGTGATGATATAAAGTGTCCGGTATGCGATTGGAATGAATCACAATGTGTTAGAATTCCGATGATTGTGGAATTCTGATTTGATATATGTAGGTATATAAATTTTAGTATAAATTGTATTGTCACAGGATAATAAAGGAGAGAGGATAGGGTGGAGGTATAAAAGTCATATAAAAAAACAGGTTTGATATGATTTAGTTTCATTGAAGCTGAGATTATTGAATCATCCCGTGTATGCGAAAATTTCCTTTATATCCGTAAAGGTAAAAAATACCTGCAAATTAAAGCAACTTGTTGGAATTTTTTTCTTCAATTTGATAACTGGAACATGGCATACCTGCAATCAATGGATATTTTTGTAACCAGGTGCGGATAAAAGGGAGGAAATAGCTGCTCCTGTTTATTCTAGATTAATGATATTGCCCCAGTGTGCTTAAAAATATTTTGCTATATCCAATTTAGGGATATAATGCCGCTGAACATCATTGTTCTTTAAATAATAACTGGTCGTATAAAAATAAATCGTCCTATCTTAATTGGCTTCTTAAAGTTTGTTTTTTTTTGCGAGCACATTTTCGTTCCATTATATCTCAGAAACATCGTTATTAAAATTGTGCATATTTCATCTATGTCTCTTAGTACAGGCTGAACGGTCCCTGTCAGTCAAGATCTTATTGTATACAGAACTTCATGACATTTTCAACCAGCGCCGTACTCCTCTCATCACAGGCGTTATGGTGGTCTAAACTAAACATTTCATATGGTCTTACCTTTTTTGAGGCCAGCCCGTCCCTTTAACTCGTACACCAATTTGTCTGTCTATTTATTTATATATTTCTTTTTTACTATTTTCGACAATCTCGTAGACCCACTTTTCGTCATCACAGCGAGCTGAACTTTGGCACACAGACTCATGTCGCGTGACAATTGAATCTTTCAAAATTTGAACCGGAAATTTCCATGGAAAACCCGGAAAGTCAGGAAAAATCATTTGAAAATTTGGTAGAAATTTGATTAGTGATAAATCCGTTTCAGGAAAAATTCAGAGTTTTCCGATTTTTCCGAAAAAAAATTCCGGAATTTTCCGACTTTTCCGGAAAATTTTCCGGTAAAAAAGTTTTCTAAATTATGCAGGATCAAGTTCCCTATCAACTGGCATCATTACTTTCTCTCTGACAATGGTGAAAACTTACAAAAAAAATCGAGGAAAATTCATGTAAACCGCTTTTCCGGAGTTTTTCCGACCAAGGAAGCGTTTGAGCGTTTTGCAACCTAAGACGAAGTTGTAGAGCGAAATGAGTTGAATAATGTTGCTTTTGTGGAAAACTCCATGGGAAAGCCGGAAAAGCGGGAAAATCATCGGAAAAATTATCATCGATATGATTAGTGATAAATCTGTTTCAGGAAAAATTCAGAATTTTCCAAATTAGTTGACGTGAAAAAGGCAGACAATAAAATAAGTAAAGAAACGAGTTTTCAAACAAAACTGAGGCCAAGCCGCATGAAAAAGTAGAAAATAAACTTTTCTTCACACACAGAGGTGGACTCAGATTTTATTCGCGGACAATCACCGATATATTTCAGTATGATCAATCAGAGGTAATAAGTGATTTGATTCATGAAGAGAAAGAATATTCAAGAGAAATGTCCCATTCAAAAATTTGAGTCCACCTCTGTGTGTGAACGAAAGTTTATTTTCTACTTTTTCATGCGGCTTGGATTCGGTTTTGTTTGAAAACTCGTTTTTTACTTATTTTTTATACATTAATAGGAGATTGTACGTCCGTTACTGTTTATAATTGCTTCTATTTGTCGTGAATTCGGTTCGTTTTCTTTTCATTATTTTAAGTTAATGTCGTTAAACCATAAATTTTCAATTATTATTTTTTGTAAACTTGCAATTTTCTCCTTTTTAAGCTGCTTTTCAATTCATCAAAGCTCACCCATGTTCAATCGGATTGAGGTCTGGAGTATTTCCAAACAAGGTAGTGACTCTAAGAAGAAGAGTTAAGCTTCCGTGTGAACCTTTATCTATAAGAAGGAGGATTAATTAATAAATAATTTTTTTTAAGCCAGCAGATTGTTAAAAAACTCTTTTAAAATATTAACAGTTTATAACCTCGATGGCATGGTGCATTTGTAAAAATTAAATGGCCAACTGTGTCCACTTTGATGCATGCTCATCATGAATGATCCCGAATGTTTTATTCTCCTCATGATGCATTCATTGGAATAACTTTCGTCTCATTTTCTTCTTTCATAATATTAAATTTAGATTCCTCCGATAATTAGAATCGTTCCCAGTCTCTACTTTACTCCTTTGCTCATTCATTCACGACGTTGTTTTTTCCTTCTTCGATTTAATAATTTCTTTTTGCAAGGTACACAAACCTGCAAGCCAAGTGCTCAAAGTCACCCACCGATAAATTGTTCTGGTACTTATTTTACATTCAAATCCTTCTTCCAGGTTTTCTTTCCGTTGTTTTACACTCACAAACCGACTTCGTAACGAAAAGCGTTGCAAAAAATTAAACTTTATTAAATTTTAGGAAGACAAAAATATAGTCAGAATCGTCTAGTTAGACATTCCGTCATTTTTTTAAATGAATTTCTTTAAAATATTTAGTTTTTCTTGGCGCATATTGAAACTCAATATTTTTTGAGTGCAAATTAAATGTTATATTTATATTGTGTATATTGTTCAATTTAAGGATCCTTGATTTCATTCATGGTTTAATCCTGCGGAGTGTGCTGTACTTCTACTTTATTCAGAATTGATTTATGCCCAATGCTCATGCTCCCAAAAATATACTAGTCAAAATTTTGCTTGCAGGGGAGTACAAATCTAGAATATGTTTTTATGGTAAAAGAGATCATTGAATCCATAACCTAAGCTAATCAAAACCATGGGATTTCAACAATTTCCCCAGCCAATCCTTCAGATCATTATTCAGTGACCTGAGTGCGCTCATTTCTTTTCATCAGGCCCTTCAAATAGAAAACATGGAAGTGCCTCCCTTTTATTTCTTTTATTGGAATATTTCCTAAAATTCATAATATCACGTTTGAACTATTCCTCTAAATTACAGGAATAATAAGAATCCATTAAAGAAATAAAGAAATTGAATTTGCCCAATAAAAGTCCCATGGAATCTATCAACGACATACGAAATAAAAAAAAACGGGGGAGCAAAGTTCAAAGAATTGGGTTTAGCTTTATGGGCTTTTTCCCAATCTTCAGTACAAAGGGAACGAGTACGAATGCAATGCGGCTATATAGAAAAATAGAAAAACTCAACAAGAAAATCTTTGGACTCACAGTAGGCGGTAGAGAAGGCATCCAGAGAACTTCTAGTAGGCAGTGCCTTTCAGACGACGGACGACAAAATATATTGAGCGCAACTTTTCTGCATCACAGAACCTCCTAAAATTACAAAGAGGAAACTCTCCGTCAAACTATGCTGCCTGCCATATGATCAGTGAAAGGGTTGAGCTTTTATTAAGCAGCAAAGGCAATTCGTGGCTTTGATTTATGATGTCTGCATAAAAGCCTATGGAATACGATGAGAGTGAACTAGAGAGCAACTAGCTTAGTTTATAGTTTTTTTTCCTCATTTGGATGGATTTAACTGCATCGCTTTTGCTGCAGATTTCTATTAGTGGAAGAAACTTGCAAGTATTTCTTTTTTTAGTATTATTTTCCATTTGCCTAGGCCTACTGGTTGTTTTTTTTAGATGTTTCAATGGAAAACTGATGGTTATTAAAGATGTCCTAAAAAACTGGAATGCAGTTAAGAGAAGGATTTGGCAGATTTTGCTTCGAGGGTTAAAGCATTTTTTGCCTTTTGTATCTTAGTTCTAATCATTTAATTTCTTTACTAGACAAGTCTTTAATATTACTTATTGAATTATGTATCTACGCATTACTCTTGCACTAAAATACGATTTTATACCTTTTTGTACAATGCCACCTATAATTGAACAAATGAAATTAAAAATTCAAATGAAAAAATGAAATGATACTTTGCATCCCATATCATACCTGTAGTAATAACGGGTCTTTCAAATTGAGTTTTCAAAAGTAAATAATTAAAAGACATCGAATTTGAATTGAAACTGAAAAAGATTTTATGTATTTTTCAAATACAATATTTACCATTTATACTATAAAAATGATATCTCCCATGTGACCACCTCTTGCGCCTCTGCAGTACCTGATTCTTTTGTCAAAATTTTCAATGACATTCTGGCATAGTTGCGGCTCTATCTCACCAACAACTCGAATAATTTCTGCTTTCAATGCTTCAACGTTTCGAGGATTATCCTTGTAGATCTGAGCTTTCATATGGCCCCAGAGAAAAAAGTCTAACGGTGACAAATCACAGGATTTTGAAGGCCAATTCACGTCACCGAATCTGGAAATAATATGGTCTGGAAACTTTGTATGCAATAATTGCAAAGTTTTCATAAAATTATTCAGTAACTCAATACGTTGTTGTAATGTACACGACTCCATTTTTATAAATGGCACTCCTTCAGCTGTCAAAATGACTTATAATTTGTTTGAAGTGTGTGGTACTTTTGAAAACTCAATTTGAAAGACCCTATACATGCTTGTATTGAGAACAATATACATAATGTGGTATTCGATTTAGGGACACCATTCCTCTTTCGGAACGCTTTTGACATGGTAACGATAAATGTAAAGAGGGCGTTATAAAAGTACACGAGGTGGAAGTTAAGCTGATGACGAGAGACCGGCCTCTTCTAGAACACGCTGTCAGCGGAAAAACACACTTAGAAAAATAATTTAAAGTAAAGTAAAGAGGTGAACTAATTGAACGTATAAAGAAGTGTGTACTCGAATTAAAGCTGTTTAGTTTGGTATCGCACATATATAACACGACTTCCAGCTAATGGAATACATTTAATGCAGCCCTTAGATGTGAAGTTCGTCACTACTATGAAGAAAACAATTTCAGATAGGTGGAGCAAAGAATCTCACCGTAATGGAAGGGTAACCCTCGATTAACGCGGCACTTCAATTGCGCGGTTTTGGTTTTACGCGGAAATATATTTGCAACGTATTTTAAATAACACGGGTAAAAAATTCGGATTTACGCGGAAAAATTTTTTATATACAAAAACAAAACTTCTACGTGCACATAAATTTTTTTTTTTTTTGGTTTTATAAAGGTGGAATTCTCTGAAAGTGTTTTCAGTGGGAAAAAACATGTGAAAATGCAAAAAGTATTTTCGGCGGTAAAGGGTTAAGTATGCCTTATTACATAAGAAGAAGAGTGATAAAAACATCTTTAAAAACGCTGGATAAAGGTAAGTGAATTTGAAATTTAAAGAAAATAAGAAATTTTTAAAAATTAACCCACAGATGCCGAAAGTTACTGAGTTAAGAAAAGTTATTGCGTTGGAGACTAAAATAAATGTTTTGGATCGGCTACCATGCAGCGCAGGTTTCGCAGCAGTTGGTCGAGAATTTAATTTGGCAGAATCAACTGTAAGAACAATAAAAAAGAACGAACACAAAATAAGAGCAGCTGTAGCAGCAGGATCCTCTGTCAGTCTTAAAAAACTTCACATGCACGAGATCCTGATATGGAAAAAATGGAGAAATGTTTAAATATATGGGTTGAAGAGAAAAGCCAAAGAAATATGTCTTTAGACGGCAGTGCTATCCTACAAAAAGCTGTACGTAATTTACAGCATCTTAAAGCCAGTCAAGCCACTTCGAGTGCTAAACAAAGTGCATTTTGCGCCAGCAAAGGCTGGTTTGAAAAATTTAAAACTCGTTTTACTTTATATAACGTTAAATTGCAGGGAGAATCAGCTTCGGCTGATGAAGAAGCAGCTAAAGGTTTTTCAGAAGCGCTTAAAAAGATAATTGATGATGAAGGATATGTTGGTGATCAGGTTTTCAATGCTGACGAGACAGGAATTTTTTGAAAAAAATGCCTGCTCGTAAAAAAAAAACGGCAAAAGGATTTGAAGCTGCAAAAGACCGTGTTTCACTCCTTCTATGCAGCACTGCATCGGGAGATTTTATGACAAAGCTACTAGTAATTCACCGCGCTTTAAATCCTCGGGCTTTTAAAGGTATAGATAAGACAAAATTACCCGTTTATTGGAGAGCTAATAAAAAAGCTTGGATGACGACTGTCTTCATCAAAGATTGGTTTTCTAATTTATTTGCACCAGTAGTTGAGGCTTACATGAAAAAAAACTTAGACTTCAAGCCATCCATTAGAACTTAGTCGTCCAAATATAATTACGTTCTTACCACCAAACAGATCATAGTTATTACAGCCACAAGATCAGGGCGTCATTGCTATATTTAAAGCAATTTTCATACGAAAAACATTCGAATTCATTCTCGACAAATTAAATGCAAATTCCGAATGGACGGGTAGCGATGCATGGAAGAGTTACACAATTATTAATTGCATTTCATTCATTGCGCATTCTATTAAAGAGTTGAAACCATCAACTTTAAATGGGTGTTCGAAGAAGTTGTGGCCTGATGTTGTGGCTTCCAATCATATTTAACCCACGGTACAGACACTGAAATAAATAGGATTGTTGAACTTGGACATGCACTGAGGCGTGAAGGTTTTGATGAGTTAGTATCGCCTGATATTCAACAGATGATTACTGAGGATACAGACTTAACTGAAGAAGATTTAGTTCTTATGATAGACGAAAACAATTCAAACACATCTGAAAGCTAAGTAGAAGAAGAGCCAGTTCAAAACTTCACATCACAGAATTTGAGCGAAGGGTTAGGACTAGCACATAAACTTGAGACTTTTTTTATTGAACATGATCCAGACATGTCTAGGAGCTTAAACTTCCAACGAAAGCTTGAAGAAGTGTTATCCCTGTATATTGAGATTCGAAAGGCACTAGATAAATCCAAGAAGCAAATGTGTAACACCGATTTTATAACCCTGAAGCGAGTTTTAGATGATAGGTCAACAAACAATTCGAGCTATGAAAACTTGGTTCTCCCTCCAAAACGACAACTCCTAATGACGAATTTTGCAAGAGGCAGAAAAATTTATGAAGCAGATGAAAGTTCTGATTAATTTTTTTTTTCATTAATGTTTCTATTCTTGTATCTTTTCTTTTTATTTTTGGATACCTATATGATTATATTTTCAATGGATATTTCTTTTTATTTTAAAATATGATTTTTTATTTTTATTATTTTGTTGAATTTATACATATAATAAATTCTAATTAAAAAAAAAATGTTTTTTTTAACCAATAACCCCATTTTGTATGGATTTCTTGTCTCGATTAACATGGTTTCGTTTTACGCGCCGGTTTTTAAGAACCAATCTACCGCGTTAATCGAGGGTTACCGTATTCGAAAAAGGAACTCCTAGGTTTCCTAAAAAAAATTTGAATAGCGCTTTTCTCCAATTCTGGAACAAATTTGAAGTCTGGTTTTCGAACTACAGAGATAACACCAATCATATCAGATGCAGTGTGCGAAATTTATCGTTGTAGATTCATTGATACAAAAAAAAAAATTAAATTGAAAATGGCCGAAAGATCGGATCAGGAAGTGTAAAGAATGGTTTTTCCCACTAAACACTCGCACAAAAGGAGCATGCTCAACGTGCAAATATTAATCCTCCACGTACAAGGGTCCAAAGCAGATTCTCAGTGTTTTCTGTCTAAAATGCGCTTCCAGCATTTGCATCAAAAGATTTAAGGAATCTAATTACAAATGCTCTACTTGCAATTTATGTACAATATTCAAGTGCAAATATTCATCTTACATCAGCTTAAATGCATGGATAATACCCTAGGCAGACGGACAAAATCAATGATCATTCATTCGTAATTGGTTTTTTCAAAAATCAAGTTACCCAAGATTTTGCGAATTAAAACGAAAATCCTGTCAATTTTTATATGTAATTGACAGCACATTTTTAATAATTAAAATTCAAATTCAAAGGTAAAGCGATTTTTGAAAAATTGAATTACGAACGAATTTTCATTGATTTTTCTCGTCTGCCGAGGGACACATGTTATCCAAAAAATTGTTCTGGGAAAACTGTAATGATGGGTCTAAGATGCAAGAAGATGCAGATGAGATGCGCCATGAAGACGATAACTGAAAAGTATTTTTATGACACCAAAGCTAGAAACTCCTGTTATATCAGAATATAGCATGGCCAGTTGCTATAACACCGTACATTAAAGTTCCTGACACGATTTATACCGAAAACGCGTGTTGGTCGAAATACCCTACGGATTATGATACACGGTCCAAAATTTACGGATATTTTTTAATCTTTTTTATGGATTAAAGCAAAATTTTACACTGGCATATGTTAATTTTTAATCTTTCTTAAATATTAAGAATTAAATTTATGATTAGAAATTAAGTTTTAGTTATTGAAACTAATGCATTTAATACATTTTTATTTATAATAATAATATAATAATATTTCTTGTATTAAAAAGATCCTTATGGATTAAAATCTAAGCCAAATTATATTAAGATTTACAACTCATTGTTTATGTGACAATAGAACAATATATTAATTTGCATTGGATTCAATTTTAATCGATTGGCTTTAATAGTAATCCCTTTAGATTAAAATATAACACAAACATTCTTATTTATTACTACAAATTGATTAAAAATAACACCTCGCCGGTTTAATATTTAATGTGAATTGATTGCATTCTTTGTTTCCACAAATGTATTGCTGACTAACGGAGGCAAGCCATTCTCTCGTTGCATGTTGCACTTTAATTTTATGAAGCACTGTGATAATTTAGTGTGAACGGGCGTCATTCTTTACTTTAAAAAGTATTTCTTTTGAGTGTTTTTTTATTGCATTAAAAGGAATTATGGAAAGTGAATGTGTGCTGGGATTGTTGGTCAAAATAAAATTCCATGAATCAAATGCTGCAAAAAATGTCGAACTAAAATATTTCATAGCAAAACTTCTTAACGTACATACATTTCAATGGTACCTACTCTACTCTACTCTACTAACAATTGAAATTATTATGCAGACGTGGCAGATATTATTCTAAATGAAAGCATACCATCTGCATTATAATCAGGAGATTTTGGAAGTACGTTCAGGTCTTATAAACGAGTTGTCTTTTCTAATGCAGCTTGTTTTTAGGTTGGAATTTACAAACAAAACCTTTCTTGTACCTTTTAAAATTACTTCCTGGGACAGCTAGGGGCTATAACTGCAAAAGGGAAAAAGTGGAAATTTTAAAGCCTCTCTGCTAAAGTTAATTAAGTTTGAAAATGTATTATTGCTCTAATTCTTCCTATTCAATTTCATCCTAATTATTTATTTTTTTAGTGCAATACTCCTAAGGAGCAGTCCAACATCCAGGAAAATCAACCATTTCTTATTGCTGTTGGGCCGAATAAGGCAGCAATATCACAATACTTCTTGGTAATTGACAAAAGGCTTATGCATTTAGCCTTGAAATTTTAGATACGGAAAGCCTTCGATTTCCTTTCTAAGTCATTTTACGTATACAACATAAAATTTCACGATACATTAGGGGTATTCACGCAATGTTGTATCAAAGAGTGTATCGTTGTAAAATACGTATTTGATTACAACCCAGTAAAGTAATACAAGGCCTATGCATATAAAATGCAATACAAGGGTCTTGTATTTTTACATTCACAAATTGGCAGTTTAAGCCGACTTGTATAGTTGTAGTTAGGAGGTCAAATTGAACGTCAAATGTCAGGGTATGCAGAGGGGGAGGGGAGTGTCCTAGGAAAATTTCTAGTATGCCAAATGGAAGATCCTTTTGAGGACTATCGACTGGTGCGCTTATATTTTTTCTAGGTGGTACTGGGTTGATTTAGCAGGGTGTTCAATTTACACCTACTCGCATCACGGTTTTCCCCCACAAAAAAAGGTATTGCAGATTTGTGAATCCAAAACAGAAGTAATGGCGCATCAAACAGTATTAAACTTTCTGGAAAACTTAATATAACATCACCGAAAAACAAATTGGTGTGATCGATTTACTTTTTCGCCCCTAAATTACTTAATTTTAATTTTTGATTTAAAGAAATTTGCTTTAATTATTTTCAATATTCGAACCTTTTTTGCGGGGAGAGGGAGGGGCGGATCAAAAAACCAACTTTGGATACGTCTTTAGTTCGATGAAGGGATTAAAGTTATGAAAAAAAGTTGGGTTGTGGGAATTTTGGGGGTGGGGGGGGGGGGTTGTTACCCCACCCCCTCAAGATCCAAATATGGCATGTGGGGTGCCTAATTAAAGCCCCCACTGAGGTCGATCGAATGGCGTTTTTAAATTTTCAATCCGGTATACTTCGTAGTGTATTTTTTCCACCCTCTTACATTTTAGCTGAAAGCCACTTTTTCACTTTCACTTCGGACCCTGCATCATAACGGATAAACCTAGTGAAAAATTTTTACATTCTAATTAAAGAAAACGAAATTCCCTATCTACTAGGATATTTTATTTTCAATTCGACACATTTTCTCACTGAGCTTTTCCTCCCGAAGTTCAAAGTTTTTCCTCAACGTTCAACGCAAATCATGCTTCATTTTATCCGCTAACATTATACTGAAACGTGTATAATTAAGTAGTAAAAGTAGAAATAAAAACTTTGAAAACGACTAAAACGGTCAGAAACCGCCATGAAAACCGGCATTTCCTTAATTTAAGCCGTTCTGTTTAGATGCTTTTGTTTTTATCTCAGCTATTTTTAACCGGCTCTTCATAATTCTTTTTTTTTCTATAATAACTATGACTCCTGGGAATCTTGAGAATTTTTTAATTTTTTCCGGGGCCAGGGAGAGCTCCTACGGGGCCATTTTATCACCCTGTTACATTTCCAAGTAAGCTAAAGGTTAAAGGGTGTGTTCACTCTTTTTATACCCTAGATGAAATCTATAGGGTATACATACGAAGTTTGTCATTCCGTTTGTAACATCTCGAAATAATGATGGTAGAGCAAAATGGATTGGACACCCACGCATAATATTAAAAGTTATTTTGATTTTTGCATGTCCGTCCGTCCGTCCGTCCGTCCGAATATCAAATCCTATAAAATTGGGTTTAATCATTTTTTCTGTCCGACGAACCGTTCTAGAAATATATACGAAAAACCATTGCAAAAATCAAAATTGCTCAAATGGGTGCCCATACGAAATTTCATACCGACATTCATCTAGGGTATCATAAGAATTGGTCTTAGACCAATATTACGTTTTTTACTTGTTTGTAAATTCTTGTTGTATTTTTACATCGGTTACACTGATACATTAAAGAGTGAATACCCCTTTTGTGTAATATTTTTATGTTTTTTTCCTCATATAAATATTAAAAATATTCCTACAAAAATAAAATTTTAATTATTAAAAATTTACTGTTATTTTTTTATGATTTACGTCCCACATTTTCCACCCTGAATTAATTTTTATTCCAAAAGTTGGATTTAAATATTCCCCAGTTTGATGTATTACGTTTCAATACATGTGTATTAATTTTTAATAAAAATATGAGTTTAATTGTAATATTCTAAAAATAAACTTTTTTATCTCTCACGAATTGAATTTTAATACATTTTTGGTGTGGTCATATATGCAATCCAAAAAAGTGTAGATTTTATTCCCAGATTTTTAACCGTGTAGTTTGATCAACTTACACGTTATCTAAGGACCACATTAAATCATATATTCTTAGTTTAGATTGGCAATCTCAAAGAATAGAGGTTTGCTGCTCATAGGCTTACTTTGACTTACTAAACGCTGAGAGCGAAATGAAAGAACATCGTCGCAAAACTATACAAAATGAAAATGAGAACGAAGGAAGCTGTCATTTAGAGGATTTGCTTCGAACTTTACGAATTCTTAGACGCAATTTTTGTTTTGTGCCGAAGACATTTTGTAATTGTAGGACAAATTTATATCTAAATTAGTATTCCTAAAATTTGCCATAAAGCTAAGTATCTGTCAAACACAACATGACAAAGAAATTGTTAATAGCAGTCAATAGATCAATTTAAATGTCTTTGTCCCACCCGATATACCAGGTGACCCATGTAGCCTATTAGTAATGACCGATAACAATATCCTACAGTTCCTTCCATAAAAAATAATAAATAATATTTAAATTAGGTGTAAAATGTCTCAGTTAAATCATCAACACTGTAAATTTCATGAACACGTTCTGTAAAAAATCATTGCACAGATTATGGAGGAGGTCCATAATTTAATTTGTCTGTTCTTGGGAAACGTGATTAAAACTACGCCTTCGAATCTTTGCTCTCTACCCTGAGTAGCTGCCAAATTTATTATTTATGAGGTTCAGAATTTTCGAATTTTAACTTAATGGCATGGAAGTTGAGCCTACAAGAAAATCGAGAATTTTCATTAAAACGTCAATAACAATTTCAACCTTATCTCATTCGCCTCATACCCGAAATTTAAAGTTTTCATTGGATTTTTTCTCAATAACTTTAACCCCGCCGACGCACCTCGCCATCGAAGTCTTCAGTGCTCTAAATAAGTTCATGTTTGGAACAAAATACAAATGTCTTCAGACTATGTAAATGAATGAAGTCTGATTCAGTTATTTTTATTTTTCTTTTAAAATGCTCCCAGTCAGCCAGAGGCGGAATAAATATGATAACGCAATGATAACGACAAATCTCATTACTAAAGGACATCCTATTTCCATCAATATCTTATTCTGTAAGGACACAATATTTCTTTTAGCTATAAAATGATACGGTTGCACCCTCTTGGCCAATTTCAACATTAAAACAGATCTTGGGAAAAAAGAGGAAAAATAAAATAGAAAAAAAACAGAGAGTAGGAATCCAAAAGCTTACTCTGTTCCCATAAAGGGAATGTACCTACTTCAGGAAAATAAATTTTCTGTTACATGAAGTATCCAGTCGAAATGGGCTTCATGCTGTATGCTTTATGAAGTGAAAAGAAACGGAGAAAATGTGCATAACTTTCGTTCACCTTTGCTCTGCTACATTCTGTTGTTTGGGAAATCTCTGTGTTTATACGCAAAAGTCTGATGATATTAAAACAAAACAGGTCACTTGGAGAGGGGATAATACTTTTTCATTGAAGCAACAAAAAGCCACTCTTCAGTACGTCCAAAAAATTTGTCAGATTTTCTCCAATAAAAGACTCATGGACCTTCTTTTTAAAATTGAGTGATTTAATTCTTAGCTCAACTAATTAAACTGTTCTTCGTCTTCTTCACAAACTCTCAAAGAGGAACTGCAGTTTTAAGTGATATTCGAACAACCGAGTGAAATATTACTTGCATATTACTAGATCGTAATGCCTTCACAGCGGTTGATGTGTTCTCAGCAAATTTGTCGATCATTGATGGTGTCGGGTAGATTTTGAACCTAGATCCATTAAATCATTGTGCTATCACTAATGAGGCTCATTTATACTAACTGCATATACGATACGTCTAAATTTTCATGTAAGAATTGCATTTTATCTTTAACAAGGAGGGAGGTGACTAAAAACCGATTATGTATTCATAAACTTTTCATCATCGTAATAAGTATTTTTCAGAAATTATGGGGTGATACATAATAAGTCTTGCACCTCTCAGTTGTTTTTCCTTTTTTCGTTGAGACCTAGCTGCAATTGGTCGACTGTCAATTATTTGTATACAGTATGTTTCGTATATTTCGTTAAATGGTTAAAATTATAATGAAAGTCGAGTTTAGGCGAGGGTGATGGATACTACTCTACTATTCTCAAGAGGGGGGGGGGGGGGGAGTAGTATGTGAAGCGCAATGCTGAACAAGGTGAAAGCTGTATAAGAGGAAAGCATGCATACTTGATGGAAGGAATTTGTTGGTTTATTGTGGTGTGTTGGTGTTTTGTAGAACGCTTTGGCATCTCCCAGGAGAGTACGTACACTAGTGTGGTATAGTTAGCTGAGCTCTATGGGCTCGAATTGGTGCTCCTCAAGGCGGGGTAACTTTACCTTAGTGAAATTAAAATTGAGATTTTTGACTGTGTGGGTACTATAGTAATGCTAGGTAGATGGCCAATGATGCAATCAAGCTATGTGCTCATGTAAGTTAGAATAATAAAATCTCAGACACAGTAGTGCGAGGAGTGAGAGGAGAAAGACAGACATAGCCACTTAGGCAGGGCGCGAAAGGATGTCTAAGATGATGAATAAGTTGAATAATATCGGAAATCAGGTGTTTATGTTAGTAGTGCTTATATGGTTAGCATGCATGGTCAGCTATAAGATCCAAATGGTGAATCTCGAAGCCTATCCCGACTGAGTTGGGCACATATTAACCTTCACGTGGTCCCCTCTGACAGCGCCCATGAGGGTTGTATTACCTGTATAGGCCAAGTACGATTCTTTTGACGCTGCTAATAAGATCTAGGCCCGAACGGAGTTACCAGTTCCGTTTAAAAAAAATATATCTAGCATGAAAGATTGAAGCTGGGAGTATTCATGGTCCGTTGATCATGTTTTACGAAATCCATACCAAATGGGCGGTCCGACATTGGCTAACTTGATACTGCGGGATTAGAGGAGCCCTGGATAACAAGGTTTTATCCACCTCAACTTAGGATGGCCCCTTTATTGGGCAGAGATGGGATAGGTTTCGCTTCTAGCAGTAAGTTGATGTCATGTCATGCTCGTTTGGCATACTGGTACTCGTTGTTTCGACACGAGGAACTTGATTGTCCATTACAATCCGTGCACGAAGAATGTCGTGAGATTAAGCCATACTTGGCAGGTGCTCACGTAAATCCTGACAACTTTCTACTACTCACAGGGTCAGTTTACCCCATCTAAACTTTGTGGTTATCATTTTTGATACTGCTTCTATAAGACCTTTACTTAATTTATAGGGTTGATATTTATAATTCTAATGAGATCGCCGTCTGCAGATAGTTACCCAAAAAGTTCATCAGTTTACTGCAATTGCCATAATTGGTCTAGTCCTCCAACAATTTAATTTCTCCGGCAAATTAACGTTCTTTCCAGCTATAGATATATTTGGGATGTCCAGATGATGTGTAGGTATAGTGTGTGGAGATCCTCGAGACATGAAGGCCTTTGAATTGAGGCTACTTTTTTTTTGGCTCACCCCAATAAATATAATACTTAAATTAGGGATGGATGGAATCCTCTATGTAAATTCTCCACATGTCATCTAAAAAACCGCTTTACAAAGATTAAGTCTTCAGATCAAGGTCAGTTATGTGCCCAGGATACGGAAGCAAAAGTCCGACTATGTCGTTAAGGGAATGCCTTCATAATCATTAGACATAGCTCAGATAATAAAATGCCTCCCTGTAATGGATATTTGAACAATTCCATTTATCTAAATATTCTCTAGAATTCTTTAGAGGATATAATCTGCAGAATTTTTAGGACACCCGATATCCTAAGTATCGAGTATGACAACACCCCATGTAACAAATATCACCTCTTTACGTCGACGAACTGTCAGGCTATTACTATTATTTTATTTTACGTGTTTTTTTTACAAGTACATGCGAGCAGCTGACGCATAATCCCCCCTCCGCAATGCAGCTAACGTTTTTTTTTTCAACTCACTATGATCTCAACTGTTTATAAAAACATGTGAAAAGCTAGAATTGGCCTAAGACCAATTGTTATGATACCCTAGATCCGGGATGGCAATTACACGGCACGCGTGCCAAACGTCTTCTATTAAGCGACATTTGAAACGAACCATAAAGAAATTGCCGAAAAACATATTGACGAAAGAAAAGAACAAATTTCTCAACGGTTAAAGATAGATGAAAGTCAATCGAATTTATTATAAATATTTGTAAAAACCAAGAACAATACGGAAGCTAGTTTTGAAATTTCTTATTTGATTGCTAAGCAATCAAAACCATTTTCTGATGGAGAGTTTATAAAAAGGGTTATGCTAAAATCGGCCGACAGTTTGTTTCAAGATTTTAATAATAAAGAAAAGATTATTCAAAGAATTCGAGACGTGCAGCTAATCAGAAATACCGTTAAAGGTGGAATTTTAAAAATAAGTGCTAATATTTCTGATCAACTTTACAACGACGTTAATAGCTGTGACTACATTTCAATATGCCTCGATGACTCAAATGATATTAACTCATCTGCCCGATTAGCAATTATTGCACGTTATCCGAAATATAATGAAATGCACGAGGAACTTTTAAAATTGGCAAATATAGTTGTAGTCAATGATTTAAACAAACTTAAAATAAATTTTTAAAAAAAATTATTTCTGTAACGACAGATGGTCATCCAATAATAGGCTTTCATTGCATTATTCACCAGCAAGTTCCTTGTGCAAAATTTGGAACTAGCGATTTCAAAGAAATATCAGAAAAAGTGAATGAAATCATAAATTTTATAGTTGCGCGCGACATGCATAAAAGACAATTTAAAAAACTTTTAAACGATATGGATTGCGAATAAGATACTCTCTTAATGTGCAACAATGTACGTTGGCTAAGCCGAACGACATCCTTAAAACGATTTGTGAATTCCTTGGAAGAAATTCGACCGTTTTTACATGAATTCGACAGGGATCGTTTTAAAAAATTGTATGATACAGAATGGTTAACAAAATTAATGTTTTTTACCGACATAACGTTATATTTAAACGTTCTTAATAAAAAGTTTCAAGGACAAGGAAAAACAATTGAAATTATGTTTGGATTGATAAAGGCGTTTGAAATAAAATTAGATATTTTTGCTAGAGAAATCGTATCTGGAAACCATAATAATTTTCCAAAACTTAAAACGTTTTTTGATGAATCAACAAGTTTAAAAAAAACTAATTGGAATTTTAGTTACAAATTTTCAAAAGTTCTGAATCTATTAAAGAACAATTTTCAACCAGATCTAAAAATTTTAAAACAATTGATAGGCTATTGAAAATTGTATATTATCCGGACTTATTCGATATACAGGATTTCGATAATAACCTAATTAATTGGATGAAATTAGAAAATTTAGAAATGCAGACTGTAGATTTGCAATCTAATCCTATTTGGACACAAAAATTTGTGAATATGCGAAAAAATATCGAAGAATTGGAAGATCATCGATTGTCACAGGATGGAGAGTCAGAATGGCGAATTGACAACTATTAGAAGCGTAGAATAATATACCAGAGGCATTTGCTTCTGTAAAACTATTAGTAATCGCATTATTAACCATTTTCTCTTCCACATATTCCTGTGAAAGTCTTTTTTCTGTACTGAATCATGTACTGTCAAAGACAAGAAACAGATTGATAGAGGAAAACTCAGCAGCTTGTATTACCTTACAATCGACAACATACCAGCCTGATATTAAAAACCTTGCAAGTAACATGAAGCAAAATCTTCTAACCAAATTTAAGAATTTTCTATTATAATTATTATTAAACTTTATAATTTTTTATACTATTTCTTTATATTGAATTAATATCACATGAACTCAGATATTGTAATCAATTTCTATCTTTTGTTGTTTTTTTTATAATCAATAAAAAAATGTACATATAATAAATAAAAGGTATGCGGGCACTCGAAAAAAATTGCATTTAAATGTTGTTTTTTTTGGACTTTGATAAAATCCTATTTGCCATCCCTGCCCTAGATGATGTTAGTTTGTAATTTCATATGGTCATCACTCTGTGCAATTTTAATTTTTGGAAGTGGTTTTTCGTATATATTTCTAGAACAGTTCGTCGGACAGAAAAAATTATTATAACTTATTTTATAGGATTACATATTTTAAATAAGTTTTTAGTACAACGAAAATGTCTAGAACTGATCGTTTTCACAGTATCCGTAAAAACCTAAATGTTTACATGGCAACACCAAGTAGACGTTGCCCGATTTATTCCATTTTTGAAATTTTATTTGCTGTACTATGAAAACACTATGTATCAAAATTTAGCTCTCTATGTTGTCGCGTTCTCAGGCAGTGTTCAAATATATAACGGAAAACGAAATTTTTGTTTGCAATCCTACGAAGAAGTTGTCCGATTTGTCTAATTTTCCAACTTAATTTTACTTCTTTTTTAAAGTCCGCGTATAAAATTTTAGCTTTCTAAATGAACGGGTTCTCGAGTTAACATGCGCACAGATGTACAGACCGACAGACAGACGGAAGGACATGCAAAAATCAAAATAACTGTTAAATTCATGCATGGGTGTCCAATCAATTTTGATCTACCATAATTATTTGGAGGTGTTACAAACGGAATGATAAACTAAGTATAGATGTCATCTATGGTATAAGAAGTTTCAGCGGTGTACTATTACTTAAAAAAAAATTTTTTTTTACCACTTTCGCAGCTTCTCAAATCTGCACCCAGCCCGGATGCGTCAGCTGACGCTTGCTTTACTTATTACTCATACCAAAGCTATCGAAAAAGATAATAATCGATCGGTGTAAGAACACAACCTAAAATTCAACGCTATCTCCCGGACTAATTCCTCAGACCCAAAAAACATGTAAAAAACGAGTTTTCAAACAAAACTGAGGCCAAGCCGCATGAAAAAGTAGAAAATAAACTTTTTTTTCACACACAGAGGTGGACTCAGATTTTTGATTGTGACATTTCTCTTGAATATTCGTTCTCTTCATGAATCAAATCACTTATTACCTCTGATTGATCATACTGAAATATATCGGTGATTGTCAGCGAATAAAATCTGAGTCCACCTCTGTGTGTGAAGAAAAGTTTATTTTCTACTTTTTCATGCGGCTTGGCCTCAGTGTTTGAAAACTCGTTTTTTACTTATTTTATTTTCTGCCTTTTTCACGTTAACTAAATTGTTATTACGTGCTGCATGGAGATATTTTAAAAGAATTTTTAAGTCATGTTTGGTGCCGATTCGAAACAAAAATTTTTCGTGTATCAAATCGTTGAAGTACTGCAACGGTTTTCTGAAATTCAAATTATGTTTTAAACAGCGCTTTTTAGCTGTATTCCAACTTGATCCCATATAACATAAATTTTCCCGATTTCCCATGTTTTCCACAGACATTTCCTATTACTATGATTTTTTTTAAAAATTTACATGAATTTTCCTCGATTTTTCATGCAAGTTTTCATGATTGTTGAAAAGAAAGTATTGATGCCAGTAGGACGGAAAAAAAAGATTCCGCATAGTACATAAAACTTTTTTGTCGGAAAATTTTCCGGAAAAGTCGGAAAATTCCGCAAATTTTCGGAAGATTTTCCAGAAAAATTGGAAAATTCTGCATTTTTCCTGAAACAGATTTATTACTAATCATATCGATGCAAATTTTTCCGATGATTTTCCCGCTTTTCCGGGTTTTCCATGAAGTTTTCCACAAAAGCTACTTTATGCAACTCATTTCGCTCTACAACTTTGTTTTATGTTGCAAAACGCTCAAACGCTTCCTTGGTCGTAAAAACTCCGGAAAAGCGTTTTACAT